>APFE030706012.1:210534-229051 GCA_000404065.3 Pinus taeda
AAAAAACGCTCCAAGCTTCGCTCCCAAACTGGGAGCTTTTGAAAATGTCGCTCCCACACTCGTTTTCGCTCCCACTCCCCGCTTTCGCTTCCGCTCCCAAGTAACATTGTTCTACACATAACAAGGGAAAGCATGGATTTTACTTTTACTAATTTATTAAACGAGATTTTAATTAGTTTCCCTGTTCTCGACAGTTTTCAGTTTCCAGTTTTGTTTGTAATTTTGATAGGCCTTTAATTATATTTTCATGATTATTTTTAAATAGTTTGTGGAGGAGATCAGGCCCATGAGTCTTTGAGGAATGGGATTGAAGCAAGAAAAAAACATAAAGGATTTTTCCTACTCTAAAATTAGATTTAACTCTTCATTGAAACTGACTCCTATTTTGGGATTTGGTTTTGTAAATGATAAATAGAAGCTATGAAGAAGAGCCGAGGGTTCCAATTTTTTGCAAAAGAGGCCTTTTTGCACTATTGTAATAGACTAATTTTGTAGGAAATTGGCTATTCGTTGGGCCAGTGAATGGAGAACTCGTTGTTGTAACCAATTCTTGCGCATTATTGCCAGTTTTTGGAGATTTAATCAAGAGATTAATCAGTGTTTGTTCATTCTCTATTTTTATAGTTATGATTTTCTTTTAAAGCACTACTATTTGAATTTAGATATTTCATGCTTATTTAAAACACTATCAAGCTAACTTGAAAGGTTGACCAGAGATGAATTTGAGGAAGATTGTAGCATTAGGGCACACTTTGATGCATTAAGCTGCTAACTACCTATTAGCTTCATGTCATATTAGTTTCATATTATTCTTGTCATTCTATTTAGACTATTCTAGTATATTGACATCATTTATTCGCTTAAATGCAATTCCCATTTAAATTTAGATATATGTACAACTAAGATCTTATAATTACTTATCCAATAATAGTTTGAGCATATTTGTTTATGTAACGAACAAAGTTTGTACCCTGCAATAATATTCAGAACACTTGGTATATGAAGACATCCATTGATGATAAGAAATATATATATATATATTGAATAATGTATGAATAAATTGATATGAGATGATGAATGTTACAAATGAGGGCCCACTTATATACCTAGGCAGGTGCCTCTTCATGAATGGTCATGTCCTCTTAGATATACCTCTTCAGTACTAATTATTATTTAATTAATTATTATTATGATCACTATCATTATTTATTGTTAGTTTTTGTAGCATCGGGGGTGTTATAGTCTCGAAACTTTGTGGAGAGACTAAAACACAGGAGTTCTCCATAACCCAGAAATCGTTTATGGAAATTCCACCTAGAAGTGTCTCAATTTGTCATGTCCCTTCTCAAACACATTAGCAACAAGGTGCTGCTACACAATTTTGCACATTTTTGACTAAGGAAGAGGGCCCCACACTTTCGACTTATGGACTTAGGGGCCAAATCGACTTTATTTAGCTGCTAGTGGAATGTGGGGGCCACCCACGTAGGAGTTCGAATTAGCCATTCGATATGCTTGAAGGGAAAATCGAATGGGTGGATGGAGGGGCCCACATGAGGCTAAGGGGGCCCAAGGGGTTATAAAGAGAGATCAGCTCTCATTTTGTTTTCATTCTGATCATTTGACAAACAAACTTACCTTTGTACACTCTGTTGCTTAACGAATCTACCAGTTGTTTAGCCACGTGTCTTCCGCAGGGGAGATTCAACCTCTACTTTAGGGGACCATTTATACCCGCCCTAGGGAGGCTGTTACACAGAATTTTTCAGGGAGTTCGGTATAGTCACACACTTCAGCCATCAGCGCAGGCAGGAAATTTTGTATTCTTGGGCAGCCAAAGAACATGCAAGAGGATCTGGAAATCTGCAAGGGGGATACAAAGCTTGCTAGGAGAGCCAGGAATAGACCAGCAAAGGGATTCACAGCTTCTTGGGAGAGCCGGGAGTTGAGGCAACAGCATAGAAAAGGTAATTTTGTTGGAGTAGCAGCCAGCTAGACTAGCGCAACAGTCAGTTGAAGTTCTAGACAGAGGGGTTGCGCAGAGACCACTGTAGCAGCAAACTCGTGGTGTTGGGAGAGCAGTCATCCGGACCAAGGGTCATCCGGGGAGCAAGGAGTTAGTCAATACAGGTGAACCTAGCGTTCTAGGGGTATTTTCAGAGGGATTTGCGGGTTGTTTCCTGCAAGTTAAATTTGGTTGTAGCAGCTAGGGAGAGGCTCCAAGGAGGCCGAAAATCCAAAAGTCAAAATCAGAGAAATTCCATTCTGGGTTTTTCTGGGTTTTGTCCAAGAAGTCTAAGGCTGAAAAGATATAATTTTCTGGGTAGATTTTGGGCACATTCCTACAGGTCAAAGTCAGCAGATCAGCAATTTGTTGGAATAGCGCAGTGCAAGTGGTGTAACCACTGAACGGCCATCATCTCAACTATTCCATCACCTAAGTTTAGTCCAGCTTGTCCTTGGGACAAGCCCAGGTGCACCACTTCATTTATATTGTACCCATTGCTATCAGATTTTGTAATATATGGCTCAGCAGTTCCAGATTTACAGTGTTTCCATGGATGTTGAATCTCTGGTTTTAATTTTATGCTGTGACATTGTTTATTTGTTTAAATATCACTCATATTCCTACTTAAGAACATTACAGTGGTATCAAAGCCTTGACTTTGGCCAGCTGTGGGGAATATCGGGAAGAAGAATTTCAGCACCGGAATTGAAGTTTGAAGGTAACTAGGAGAATGTTTCCAAATAAAAAAATTGAAGATTATAACCAAGCCTTCACAAAGATGATAGAACAAATGGAATTATGGATATCATTAAAGGCTGCCAAGGAGAAAGAAGATCATAGATCTGAAGATGACGTGACAGCAATCAAAATCCAAGGAGTTAGCTTTATGGGTGCCACTGTCAAACAAGATACCAACACCCATGTTGCAGACAAGACAAGGATTGAAGGGCGGAACCATAATCAAACTTTCCAGGATGAACTGGGAAGAATTGCCTTGGTGGAAGTTGAGCAAGAGGCAGATAAGGTACATGTATCCTTAGACAGTAATTTGCAAATTGGAAAAAGGGAAAACCTTAATTCAGAGCTATGGCATGCGTGTGCCAGGACCCATGTATCTCTGCCCCCAGTTGGAAATCAGGTGGTCTGTTTTCATCACAGCCACAGTGAGCAGGTGGTTGCTTCTCCAAACGAGGAAGTGTAAGCATCATCCTTATTCTCAAAGTCTAAAATGGCCATGTCCAATTGATCCTGGAGGCCCCATGCTCCTTTCCAAGCAAAGGCGGTGGGTATGGACAAGACAACATGGGAGGTATCTATTCCCTGGTGAGATTCTAAGGGCTGGAGATGTAATTCCTTTACCCGTAGCTGTTGTGGCTCCCATATGTTTCATTGGCAAAATCGAAATTGGTGTGATAAATCAGTCCTATTCTGTGTCCAATCATGTGTTAGGTAATTTCTCGCTAATTTTACACCGTTTAACTGCCATGGATTACTTAGGCAAGTTCAGTGATGTTGTCAACCAAAGTGTTAGCCTATTGGTAGAAGACTCCAAACCAAAAGGAGTTTTCTTGGAGATTGATCGATGCAATGGAGTTGATGCTTTTGAAGTTTGTAGAAAACTTTTAACAATACAAACACCACCGTGCACTATGACTCTTATTGAAGGCTGGTCATTGAGGGACACTAAAAGAGATTACTCATCGGTAATGAGCCCAAATGGAAACAATAAAATATCTCTGTTGAAAGTTATTGTTGGAATGTGGTGTTCTGGTGAAGGCACCATTAGATTCCATGTTAAAAACAACAATAAAGAATCAGATAAATCTTCTTATAAAAAGTTGTGAAGCGTATTCAGCTACTTAAGCCATTTTGTGACCTTGAAGCTATAATGAATGACAAGTTCTCCCTTCTGGAATTTCTTCGGAAGATACTACAGGATTATTTCTTACTCCGTAACAGCAATCATCAAGTTTCCACAGTGACGGTGAAGAGTGATACACTCGTTCTGATTCCTTATTCTTTCAAGTCCTTCATTGACAGAAGGTGTGATCTCCAAATTTCACCCTTAAAAATTGAAGGGGCCTTAGGGGACAACAGTGGCTCAAAACGGTGGACATTCTCTTGCCGAACAGTCAACAAACTGAACATACATTTCCCGAGTGCATCCCTCATCTTACAATTACCTTTAACAAGTACACATGTTCTTAAGAGAGGACACAAATGCTTATGTTTTGACATGAAGGGGATGTATGACCCGTGGCCCATACAAGCAAATTGCTTTGGGTTTGATACAAATTTTGAATCTATCACCGAGAATAGGCACATGCATGTTACTGGAAGCCTTCCTGTGCGTCCTTTGGGAGTTGATATGGTAGCACAGGCTATTATTACAGGAATTGGAAAGGCAGAAAATTCCCATGTCATGAACGGAGTGCCAAAGGGAATAATTATTGGCATTAATATAGATGTAATTGTTGGTCAGGTATTAATCGTCGCTGCTGGAGCAATAGATTCTCATATTCACTGCCCACAATTAGTGGATGGAGCGAATGCAGGTGGTGCTACAACTTTGTTGGGTGGTAGAATAGGGCCAACAGTTGACATATGTGCAACATCTTGCACTCCAGCACCAAGTCAAATGCGGCTAACATCATGTGCAACTGATGGTCAACCCATTAATGTTGGCTTCTGTGGGGAGGAAAATGCTTCTAGCACAGCAGGCTCAGATGGAATTACTAAGGATGGAACTATAGGCTTAAATATGCGTGATGTACAGGTGACCATTTGTACAAATGCATTGATTAAGGATGGCAGCAAATCTGTTTACAAATCCCTGATGTGCACATGCTTCATTTCTCAAACCCGTGCATTTTCTTGGGAGTCGAGACTGTCTTCACTGAAATTCAACACGTTGGACCTTAAGACTGTATATTTGATTGGCGAAATTTATCTGTTGAGCAGTAAAATCCATGGTGGTTCAAGTTCTTATCTTGAAGAAGGCATTATTGTAGGCATATGGCAAAGGCAGAGTCCATTCCTAGATACGAACCAGGATATTCCGAGTGCTAATAGACCAAGGAACATTGCTGTATATCGGTACTGTGACTGGACCAATCTTGGATATGAATTGGTCTTTGTCCCTAGAAATAAAATGGATGCTAGTGAGAAAGGAAATTTTGAAAGGGCCATGATTTATCCAAAAAGCCAACACATTGCTGCTAAAACTGTTGGGTGTCAGCCAGCTATTCCTTCTTTGGTGGGGGCCCAGGACAGTACATTCAAGGGTCAGCTCCACCAACAATCCCAGGTGCTGACATTAAAGTAATTGCTCAAAATGACAGTGGCAATGATTTTCTAAAAAGAGGTGATTTGGGTCTACAAGCTTCAAGAGGATCATATGGCCTGTTTTTGGGTGGTCCTCTGTATGATGGTATTGAATACTATGCTGAAGCTCCCCAGATGAGAAATCATTTAAAAACGCCTAAAGTATATTCATTCCCTTGCAAATAGTTCATCCAAATCACTGGTGTGATCCATGCAGGAGAAGGGGCACCACTTGACCCAGGTGATGGAATAGTTGAGATGATGGCCGTTCAGTTGTTGCACCACTTGCACTGCATTGTTCCAGCAAACTGTTGATCTGCTGACTTCGACCCGCTGGAATGTGTCCAAAATCCATCTTTGACAATCTGTTTCCTGGAAGCTTCTTCCTTCATCCATTCATGGAGAAATATTCATTTTTACCATCGATATGGGCAATGGAAGTACAATCTGGAGAACCATCTACGCAGAAAAAAGATGATGATGAGGGAAAGGAGAAGGACCAAAGTGAGGAAGAGAATGCCACAGTGAAATATGAACTCTGTGTGCTAAAGAAGGAACTAGAAATACGCAACGAAGACAGAAAGTACAACAGAAAATTAATTGATGCTGCCAACAAACACCATTTAGATAGTATGGGAAAGATTGCCAAGTTAGAGACAAATTGTCAAGATTACGCATTCTAGTCACGGAAAAAATTCTAGGACTTGCTGCTTTGACCCAAATGAAAACAGAAGTTGAAATATTGGCCAAGGACACAACTAAGTGGAAAAAAGAAAGGTTGCATGCAAACAGAGGTGGACTTTCTGCAGGTTCAGCGCTTGGAGAGCCTGTCCACCACAGAGAAGATCTTAATGTTACAGTCTCAGATTCGGCAATACAGAAGATCAATACCTTTGCTGACACTCTCATGTTACCCCGGAAAGAAACAAACTTTTACAGCCCAATTAAGGCTTGTGGACAACCCCTGCCAGCTAAACAAAGTAAATGCAAACAAGTTGAATTTTATTGTCCTGGTTGGCATATCAAGGAAGTTCAAGGTAGGGATGCATGTGAAATCGAAATGTTACACCAAGAGGTTGTTTGGTTGAAGTGTAAAATGGCAAAATTGATTCTCTCAAGGGGGATTCTGGAAGTGGAAGGCACTGTTATTATCTTGAGAGGAGAAAGCTGGAAGCCTTGCAGAGTGGAAGAATATAACCATGGTGTTGGAGTACTTCCTAGGCACATTTGGGACCTCAGCATTAGCTAGGCCAGCGTGTGGAGCAGTTGCATAGGATGATACTGCTTGAGGACAAGCGATGTTTGGTGCATTGGAAGAACTTGCTAGATGAGGATGCCACCTGGGAGGGTGAGTATATTTTGGAGCACCCAGCTTTGAGGTTGCTTGAGGGCAAGCAACATTTGGGAGGGTAGGACTGTCATGTCCCTTCTCAAACACATTAGTAACAGGGTGCTGCTACACAATTTTGCACATTTTGACTAAGGAAGAGGGCCCCACACTTTTTGACATAGGGACTTAGGGGCCAAATCAACTTTATTTAGCCGCTAGTGGAATGTGGGGGCCACCCACATAGGAGTTCGAATTAGCCATTTGATATGCTTGGAGGGAAACTCGAATGGGTGGATGGAGGGGCCCACATGAGGCTAAGGGGAGACAAAGGGTTATAAAGAGATATCAGCTCTCATTTTGTTTTCATTTTGATCATTTGACAAACAAACGTACCTTTGTATGCTCCACTGCTTAGCAAGTCTACCAATTGTTTAGCCACAAGTCTTCCATGGGGGAGATTCAACCTCTACTTCAGGGGACCATCCGTGCCCGCCCTAGGGAGGTTGTTACACAGGAGTTTTCAAGGAGTCTGGTACAGTCACACACTTTAGCCATTAGGGTAGGGAGGAAACTGTGTATTCCTGGGCAGCCAAAGAACACGCGAGAGGAGTTGGAAATCAGCAAGGGGGATTCACAACTTGTTGGGAGAGCCAGGAATAGACCAACAAAGGGATTCACAGCCTGTTGGGAGAGTCGGGAGTTGAGGAGGCAGCATAGAAAATGAAATTTTGCTGGAGTAGCAGCTAGCTAGACCAGCGCAGCAGTCAGTCGAAGTTTTGGACGGAGAGGCTGCGCAAAGGCCACTATAGCAGCAAACTTGTGGTGCTGGGAGAGCAGTCATCCGGACCAAGGGTCATCCAGGGAGCAAGGAGTTAGTCAATACACGTGAACCCAGTGTTCTAGGGGTATTTTCAGAGGGATTTGCAAGTTGTTTCCTGCAAGTCGAATTTGGTTGTAGCAGCGAGGGAGAGGCTCCAAGGAGGCCAAAAATCCAAAGTCAAAACCAGAGAAATTCCCTTTTGGGTTTTCCTGAGTTTTGTCCAAGGAATCTAAGGCTGAAAGGATATAATTTTCAGGGCGGATTTTGGACACATTCCAGCGGGTCAAAGTCAGCAGATCAACAGTTTGCTGGGACAATGCAGTGCAAGTGGTGCAACAACTGAACGGCCATCATCTCAACTATTCCATCACCTGGGTTTAGTCCAGCTTGTCCCTAAGACAAGCCCAGGTGCACCACTTCATTTATATTGTACCTATTGCTCTCAAATTTTATAATATATGGCTCAACAATTCCAGATTTACAGTGTTTCCATGGATGTGTAATGCATGTTTTTTATTTTATGTTGTTACAATGTTTATTTCTTTAAATATCACTCATATTCCTACTTAGGAACATTACACAATTAAATTATTAGCCTATTTTTAAATATTTCTAAAGTCTAAACTTAGGAAAGTGGTTGATTAATCAGTATTAATTGAGATAAAGTGTGAATCATCTAGAAATTCACACAAATCAACTCTTATATGATCTTAGCCCTTGATTAAGTTTTAATCTTGATCGTCGGAGTCCCAATAGAAGATTATAAGAAGTCGATAGGTAGATGGAGAATATACACTTGAGATCGATTTCCTTGGATTTTCCAGAGAACAGCAGTTAGTTGCTAGAAGAGTTCGAGCTTTAGGAAGGAAGCAAAGGCAGAGAGGGGCAAGGACAGTGAAGCTGGAGGAAGGTTTTTACAAATTCGGTGAGTACATTGCAGAGAGGTCGAAATTTCTCTAGGAGGCAACGCAAAAGCTTCAAAGGGTAGTTCAATTTTGCTAGGGTGAAGCAAGTTATCAGGTCCAGAGGCTAGAAGATATATCCAGTGTCAGAGAGACAATTTTCTAGTTGCAGCAAGCAGGATGGCTTGATTTGTAGAAGTTCCAAGCTATAGCGTTTGAGGGACTGCGCAGAGGTGATGCAAGGCCTACGCAAGGTTTCTTTTTAGAGGCAGTCAAGTGTCGGGATTACTCGAAGTGAGGGTAATATCCCTCAGATAATTTTTGCCAGTATTTTCTTTGCAGGATTGTTAGTTTTCAGCGTCCAGATTGTACTCAGATTATTTCACTATTGTTTAATAATAAAAACCCTCACCTACTACACCAGTTTTTCTAAGTTGGGTTTTTACGGGGACATTTGTCCAAAAATAATTGTGTCAATTTTTATGTGTGTGTGCTAGAAAATTTCTCAGTGTCCAACGCTATTGTTTTCCGCAGTAATATTGTGAAGATTGCAGTGCGTTTATTTCATTGTCGTCGTAGCAATAAACTGGTAATTTAATTAACATTTAGAAGAAATAATACTAGTTGCTACAATAGGATTTCAGTAGTGAAATTTTCACACGGTATCAGCGAAAGCAGAAATTCGTTGTTCGGAGGAAGTAGTAGGATGATTTTCTAGTGGTTGCACCGTTGCGCAGAGCCTAAGCCAAGCAGTTTGAATTGCCAAATTTAGTGATTCCAACAGGCAGAGGGAGCAGCAGTTCAGTAATTTTTGCTGAGCAAATTCCTTGCTTGGGCGTAGAAGGGTTTTGCAGCAGCAAAATCACGGTCGCGTAGAAGAGAAAAGCACACACAGAGGGAAAATTTATTTCAAGGGATCTCGAGTCTTAGAGATAAAAAAATTCCAGTTGCAAATTGGCAGTAGTTGTGAGCAATTCTTCCCACTTCAAAAGGGAGTGAGAGTAGCAGATTCAACAGCCGAGCAGACAGAAAGAGGTAGATTTTCGACCAGATTTAGAGATGGCCATAGTCGGGCTTATAGATTAAGATAGAGTTCATTTGGGGTAGCATCGGATGTGCTCTAGCCATGAAAATTGGTGGAAAGGCTAAAGCACATGAGATCTCCAAGACCCATAAAGGGTTTGGACCAGTGTTGCACTAATCGGGAGAAAATCGCGATTAAATCGTTTAATCGCAATTTTTTCAAAAAAACGATACAATTGGGCAATTTAATCGGATTTTTTTTTTTTTTTTTGCCGATTTTTTCGAAAAAATCATGGAAAAAAAATTATGAGGAGGTGACCCAAGCTACCCCTGTCACAAGTAGAGGACGTGGTCTACCTCCTATAGCTCCTAGTTCTTCAGCTTCTAGAGCATAGCAGAGTCTACTACCAACTCCACCGACATCTACATCTAGAGGGGCAAAGGAAATCAGTACTATTAGACTTTAGTTATTTGGTTCATTTCATTGTATATGACATTATGACTCATGATATGAGATACATTGTTATATTTTTTGTTGATATTTTGAGGTTGAGTTGGGACTCAGGAGTCAGGACTTACTATTCAGGACATGATTCACTGTTATGTGTGATTTTAGCACTAGAAATGATATTAAACATCTTATATATTAGTTCTTTTATCATATTTATGTGTCAATGTATTTATTTTATGTTGTAGATGGTTTAGATATTAAAAAATTTGAAAAAATGAATATTTTTGTACCAAATGTTTTTTTCCCGATTATTACCGATTTTTTCCCAATTATTACGATTTTTTCCGATTTTTTCCCCGCGCCGAATTAATCCCGATAATGATTAGTGCAACATTGGTTTGGACATATTGTACCTGGTTTGGGAGATATTTAAATAATTAATATTTCTATGGAGTTCCTAAGTCTAAACTTAGGAAAAAAAAATATTAATGGGTATTAATATAAAACTGGGTTAGAAGGTTCCAAAAGTCATCGATCAAAACCAAATCTAATCTTAGTCGTTGATTAGAGATTTAATCTCGGTTGTTGAAGGACCAACGAGAAAAGTATAAGAGGAGGCTTGAGGGTCAGTTGCAGAACTGTTAATTTTAGGTATGTTCTATGCTTAGAGCAATTTATTTCAATTTTCACAGTTAGCTCCATATCTTTTCCAGGTTAGCAATCACATCAGCGTTAAAGTAAACTGTAGATAGAACAGAAACATAAATCACAGAAGACAAGCCAAGACAAGAGGACACAAGATATGGCGCTAGCCAGGAACAAACCCCAATGTGGGGAAACCCTTGATCAATTCTTCTTATATGTTCTTCAATAGTTCAACAGAGAGAGAGAGATAGTACGTTTACAACAGAAGTCAAAACTTTGACTTATCTAGATAAGAGCATAGATCATCTCTAAGAAGATGATACATGAGATCAGTTGAAGACATGCTACTTCAACTAATTCTCCAAGGTGACTTCTTCACCTATCATTGTGTTGCATTTCGTCATCATGCTACACCTCACCACGCTGCACCATGCTGCACCCATCATTACTATGTTGCATCTCATCACGCTTCATTAATCATGACTGTACCCATCACTGTATTGCACTATGTGCCATTGTTGCACCATGTTGCCATCCTGACCTATGTGTTGGTTGCACCTTGCTTGCTTGTTGTTGCATGCTAGTTGTCCCTTGAATGCTAGCTGTAACATTGCATGCTTGGTGTATTTACTGCTAAGTACCATACAACTGTCCCTTGCATGCTGCTCTTCTTCGGAGGCAGATGCTCCGGCTGTTTCAGCAATTCCCAGTAGTTCTAGCAGTTCCGAATGTTCCCGGCAATTTTGGCAGTTCCGGCTGTTCCCAATAGTTCTGGCAGTGCTGGCTGTTCCCAGCAGTTCTGGCAGTCCTAGTAGTCCTGGTAGTTCCGGCTTTTCCAGCATTTTCAGCAATTCCGACATTTCCGGCTTTTCCGACAATTCCATTCTTTTCCGGCAGTTACGGCATTTCCTACTTTTCCGGCTTTTATGGCACTTCTGGCTTTTCCAGCTTTTCTAGCAATTCCGGCTTTTCTGCCTTTTCCAGCAGTTTCGGCTTTTCTGGCTTTTCCGGCGTTTCCAGCAGTTCCGTCTTTTCCGACATTTCCGGCTTTTCCGACAGTTCCGGCTTTTCCGATTTCTGGATCAGGGCAACGTTATTCCTTATGATCTCTCCTCCTACTAAAACCCAAAGACAAGTAGAGAAAGGAAGAGAGCCCAAGTGTGTTGAAATGACTTGAAGGCCACCTCTATTTATAATAAAACGTTGAGCACATGTGGGGTTTATTTGGTTGCTGGCCGACCTTGACGAATTGTCTTACAACGCAAATAAATTCATAACTCCATGAATACTTATCGGAATCGGATGATCTTTAGATCAATCCTACACCTCTTGATGAGAGGGATCCAAGAAAAATATCAACTGCCATAAATAAGATGACCCACATGGAGTTTGGCCATAGTTGCCAATTTTAACACTCCCTCTCAACTAGGGAGAACTCCATCTGTTGATCCATATGTCCGACCGTACTATCTCTGCCATCAGTGCCCTGCACTGCTCTGATCTGCTGAGCTCTGCTCTACTCTATTCTGCTTTGATCTGCTGAGCTCTGCTCTGCTCTGCTTTGTTGAACCATGAAGAAGAAGAATTGGTCGAGAATGTCTCATACCATTCTCTACTGACCCGAAGTTAGTTTCATCTGAAGAGACTGTGTCACATCACTCTTACTGACCCGAAGTTAGTTTTATTGATCCCAGATCAATATCACGAGAGTGTGTCTCAAACCACTCATACTGATCCCAGATCAATGTCACAAGAGAGTGTCTCAAACCACTCATACTAATCCCAGATCAGTTTCATTGATCTCGTTTCAATGTCACAAGAGTGTCTCAAAACACTCATACTGATCCCAGATCAGTTTCATTGATCCTAGATCAATGGAGGTCATCCCAGCATAGGGAGTACGGTAGATACAACGATGCGTCCATCGATAGTACTACTATGGTCCCTATCCTCATTTCCTTGCTCACTGATCAGATGAGAGGTACTTCCCATGAGTCCCAGACTGCATGGGTAGGATGCCTCGACAAGAGAACTAATCATCCTATCCATAGGAGAATGAATCATCCTGTTAGTGGATGCCACGGAGATCTAATCATCCTAGCCCACAGGAGAACTAATCATCCTGTTCCACAATCGCCACAGAGAACAAATCATCTTGGCCCACAGGAGAACTAATTATCCTGTTCCATAGTCTCCACAGAGAACAAATCATCCTGGCCCACAACAGAATTAATCATCCTGTTCCACAGTTGCCATGGGAGAACTAATCATCCCGGCCCACAGGAGAACTAATCATCCTGTTGCACAGTTTCCACGGGAGAACTAATCATCCCGGCCCACAGAAGAACTAATCATCCTGTTCATAGCGCACCACCAGGGGAGGGTGAGTCGCCCTGTGGTCGTATGTTGCTCCAGTAAGTACCCCAAGCCCCCGAGAGCTCCCAGAGCTCAATGCATGCAACATGCAGGACCCTTATAAGAAGGTCTCTCAATGACTAAAAGTCGTTTGGGAAAGTCACAGATTTGACCTTTCCCCGTGGCTTTGACAAAATGTTTTCGACCTATACATCAATGTCAATGCGATGGAGCCTCCTCGCTCATCAACTTACCATATCGCAGATAAGGCAGTATCTAATGTCTATCTACTAGACCAATCATCGAATACGGGATTCCTCAATAATCGAATCCCCCATCTAGTTGTCACAGAGAATCACAGTGGTATTCATCATGTGTACAAACAGCTCACTTGAGAGCTTCTGCAACCATGCAGCTTCACACGAGATCATACCCGTAGCTATGTATTCGATCTTGGCGGTGCTTATAGCAACCGACTTCTGCTTCCTACTCATCCATGATATCGAAGCAGAATCCAAAGAGAACCAGCACTGAGAAGTGCTCTAGTGATCCTCCACACTGCATGCCTAGTCAGCATTCGAATAATCATGCAGTTTCATATTTCCGGCAGTGTATCTCAATCCATGAGAGATTGTGCCCCGAAGATATCTCAGAAGATTTTCTTGGCACCAACCAGTGAGGCTCACCATTTGAGCTACCAGATAACTGCAAAACATATGTTCGGACGGAAGTTCACCAAGAACATCAACGCGAATGAGTTTATGAAACTCAGAGGCATTTCACAAATTTGGTCCGACATCACTACCATATAACTTCTGAAAGTTAAGATCCTCAAGGTAGTCACAGGCTTGCAGTTTATCATTCCACATCCAGAATCCAACTCCCTCTTACTTCTGCAAATGAGAGGGTCAATACAAGATAATGCTTCTTTATCTTATCAGAAACAACATTTGATTCTTCATACCTGGGGTTCCTTGCTTTCTATGAAGAGTCGGTTATTTCCTTGATGACCTGCATTACCTGTCATTCGTTTGATCATTGAAGATGTCCCTAGAATGATTGTTATCATCATCAAGTGATGTGTCCCTGCCATTCGGACACTCCTTCGCATAATGGCCAAACTACTTATCTTCCCTTCCTTCCACCCTGAGATCCGGTCTTCCAATGAAGTGATCTTTAGGTAGGCCAAATTCCGCTGTGCCATTCTGATAATATTCTCTGCTTCGACTTCACCCTTGGTGAATTTGAGGAGGGATGAGGAATCCACTAATCGTTTTGTCCTTTCCCAACTGTCTTCGGTGATTGCTCTTTCACTCTTGCTTGGGCATGGTCTTCACCTCAGCTCTGATACCGCGTTAATTTTAGGTATGTTCTATGCTTAGAGCAATTTATTTCAATTTTCACAGTTAGCTCCATATCTTTTCCAGATTAGCAATCACATCAGCATTAAAGTAAACTACAGATAGAACATAAACATAAATCGCAGAAGACAATCCAAGACAAGAGGACACAAGATGTGGCGCTAGCCAGGACAAACCCCTATGTGGTGAAACCCTTGATAAAATTCTTCATATATGTTCTTCAATAGTTTAGCAAAGAAAGAGAGATAGTACATTTACAACAGAAGTCAAAACTTTGACTTATCTAGATAAGAGCATAGATCATCTCTAAGAAGATGATTCATGAGATCAGTTGAAGACATGATGCTTCAACTAATTCTCCAAGGTGACTCCTTCACCTATCGTTGTGCTGCATTTTGTCATCATGTTACACCTCACCGCGCTACACCATGTTGCACCCATCATCACTATGCTGCATCTCATCACGCTTCATTAATCATGACTGTACCCGTCATTGTACTACATTATGTGCCATTGCTGCACCATGTTGCCATCCTAACATATGTGTTGGCTGCACCTTGCTTGCTTGTTGTCCCTTGCTTGCTTGTTGTCCTTAGCATGCTTGTTGTTGCATGCTAGCTGTAACATTGCATGCTTGGTGTATTTGCTACTAAGTACCATACAACTATCCCAATGGTAGTTACTTGTCCCTTGCATGCTGCTCTTTTTTGGAGGTAGATGTTCCAGCAGTTTCGGCAGTTCCCGGCAGTTCTGGCAGTTGCGGCCGTTCCCGGCAGTTCCGGTTGTTCCCGACAGTTCCGACAGTCCCAGCAGTCCCGGTAGTTCCGACTTTTCCGGCATTTCCGCCTTTTCCGGCATTTCCGCCTTTTCCGGCATTTCTGGCTTTTCTGGCTTCTCTAGCTTTTCTGGTAGTTCCAACTTTTCTGGCATTTCCGCCTTTTCTGACAGTTTCAGCTTTTCTGGCTTTTCCAGCAAGTTCGGCTTTTCTAGCTTTTCCGACAGTTCCAGCTTTTCCGGCTTCTGGATCAGGGCAACGTTATTCCTTGGGATCTCTCCTCCTACTATAACCCAAAGACAAGTAGAGAGAGGAAGAGATCCCAAGCGTGTTGAAATGACTTGAAAGCCACCTCTATTTATACTAAAATGTTGAGCACATGTGGGGTTTATTTGGTTGGTGGCCAACCTTGACGAATTGTCTTATAACGCAAATAAATTCATAACTCCATGAATACTTATCGGAATCAGATGATATTTAGATCAATCCTACACCTCTCGATGAGAGGGATCCAGGAAAAATATCGACTGCCATAAATAAGATGACCCACATGGAGTTTGGCCCTAGTTTCCAATTTTAACAAGAACACACTAGAGTGATCAATCATTCATTTTTCTAGAGCGGGGTTACTAAGCAAAGTTGAATCAGTGATCAGTAGCAAGGGGCAGTGAGCACTGGACAAAGAGGCAGAGACAGTACTGAGAGACCAGAGCAGAAGCAGAGAGAGCGAGAACAGCAACCAGTTCAGGCCATGCAGAGCCCAACAGAGATAGCGCAGAGGCCAGAGGGACTGCGTCATCCACGCAGAGGTTGTTGGAGTGACACAGAGGGTTCCAGAGGCTGCGCAGTGCCTCAGAGGGCTGACACAAAGGGTCTCGGGGCTGACGTAGGTCAGCAGGAGGCTAACGCAGAGGCCAGAAGGGCCAGCGCTGAGCTTCAGAGTCACCGAAGAGGGTTTCGTGGGACAGGTTTTCTGAGTACCTGTTTCCGAATATAGAGGTATTGTTGCCGGGTATTTTTCTCTGTCGGGTGAGCCGGTTAGGCACCCAGTTGTACTCAAGGAAATATTGCATAATAATATACCCTCAGAAGAGTTGCACCGATTTTCCCGCATTGGGTTTTTCCGGGGATAGTTGTCAAAAAATAACGATGTCACTTGTGTGTTTGTTTTCTTTCAGCTAATGATTTGTAGATGTTGTGACTGTATTGTGTTTATTTCAGTATTTAAATGTTTTAAATAACTTGTTCAGAATTTACAAGTAGAAGAAATAAACCAATAGAATACAGATTAATTTTCTAACGGATAGACTTAGAAAATTCAACATGGTATCAGAGCATAGTTACAAATCACAGGAGACTTGAAGGCATCAGCTGAGCAGAGCATTTGCAGCAGAATCAGTTGTTCCGAGTGACAGTAGTTACTCCTTGCAGAAGCGACAGAGGAAGGGTTTACGCAAAGGGATTGCGTCATCAGGCTAGGCCTGAGAGAGACCAGCGCAGAAGCTAAGGAGGGCAAAAACAGGCTCACGTAGAGCCACGCAGAGGCCAGGAGGGCTGACACAGTTGGCTGAGGGAATTGTTTTGTCGGTGTCGGGAATGCGCAGAGCCAAGAGGCTCAATCCTTCAGTCGCTGGGGCGAAAGAAGATGTGGGCAATTTGTTGGAGCGAAGTTGGTGGGGTACTGTGGTCAGAATAGTATCTAACAGGGCAAAACCAAGGTAGAGGGAGTTGCTGCCGAAGCGGATTCCTAGCCAAGGAATCTACATCAATGTTGCATTTGCACAGACGATCGAAGAGGAGCAACTTGATAGTTGGCAGAAGGATTTCCAGGAGGGAAATCGAGACTTAGAGGGAGTCCAGAAGAGAATTTCCAGATAGGAAGTAGAGAGACTCGAAGGAGTCGAACCAAGAACTTCTAGATGGGAAGTAGAAAGACTCAGCAGGAGTCGAACCAAGAACTTCCAGGCGAGAAGTAGAGAGACTCAGCAGGAGTCGAAAGGAGAACTTCCAGAGGGAAGTAGAGAGACTCGGAGGAGTTGACAAAAGAGCAGAGAGATGGTCGTGAATGGGCTGAGGGATTAGGACAGGCTAGACGGAGTGTCCAACTTTGTGGTTTGGAAGGCCAGGATCTTGTCCATTCTAGACAGACATCGTATCAAGGGCTTCGCCTTGAGAGTAATAGCTATCCCAGTTGACCCAGTAGCTAATGAAAGGTACGAGGAAGCAATGGCTAAGCATAGTGCATCATCCTTGATGGGGTCAAGGATCATGTGGTCCAAAATATTACCGAGAAGGAAATGGCAAAGGAGATGTGGGACACTTTGAAGACATTGTACCAGCATACTTCCGTGCAGAGGAAGATGCTCCTTGAGAATCAGCTAAGGTCATACCGGATGCAGAAGGGGGAGCAGATAGACCTCTTCCTCGGTTGGTTGAAGGAGATCCGGGACCAATTGACTTCCATAGGGGCCATGCCGGATCAAGAGTTAATGATGAGGACCACACTTAATGCATTCTACGAGGAGTGGGAGACATTTGTCCGAGCATACTGGGGAAGGCGAGCCTTCCTGATTGGGAAGAATTGTGGGTGGCTCTTTGCCAAGAGGAGATCAGACAGCTAACCAAGACGGGAAGTAGGAGCAAAGGAGTCAGGATCAAGAAGGAAGAGGAAGAGGATGCAGCTCTAGCATTTGCAGGAAAGCAGGAGAAGAGGAAAAAGAAGGACCTCTCCAAGGTCAAGTGCTTCCACTGTGGGGAACTGGGTCATTATGTGAACTTGTGTCCAAGGAAGAAGAGTAAGGGAGAGGCTTCTGACTCTCTAAGGCAGCGCCAGCGAAGGTGGAGAAAGAAGTCAAGGAGGATGATGATTGTGCCATGAGTGCTCATGTGCCACTTGAGAAGAAGTGGGGAGACATCGAGTTGTAGTCAAGACTCAAGAGGACTACAGGCAATGAGGGGCAAGATCCTTGAGATACCCAACATTTTGGATTATACCTTGCTACCGGAGCCCCGAAGAGGAGTAGCAGGACTGGCAGATGTAGGTAGAGACGGATGCAAATGAAGCGGCAGAGAGTGCTACAGTGTACGAGTCCTCAGACAGCGCAAGGCTGGCAGGCTGCAACAATGCGAGAGACACGTGAGTGTTGTACTAGTGCAAGATGGCACAGAGAGGTGTGCAACAGTGCGAGATGCAGGGAGTTGTTGCAACAGCGCAAAGGTTAGTAGAGGGAGCACTTGTTAGCGGCAAAGAGAGCTTCAGCATCAAGAGTGTTTCTAGCCTGACAAGGATGTCAGAAGTTGGGTGTATCAGTTACTTCTCAGTAACTGAGTTGCAGTGCCGTAGCAGTATGCAGTGGCATGATGCAATATGATGAGAGGGGATGCAGTGCAGATACAGTGTTGGGAGTATGGACTAGCAGCAGTGTTAGTGTCAGTCTTTACAGCCTTCCATCAGTGATCAAATATTCTCTTACAAAGTGATTTTGAAGTGTCAAGGTCAAATTTTGTCATTTCAAAGAGTTTT
>APFE030706012.1:231222-270094 GCA_000404065.3 Pinus taeda
GCGAGTGTTATCTCCACACCAGGTGGAAGGGGGCCTCGTTTCTTTCAGCAGCACAGCTAGCAGAGAGGGGCAAACAGCCCATGGTTGAGGAGAGAGTGTCCGGTGCTCCAGTTATTGATCTTGACGATGATCCTCTTACCCCAGGGCTCAAGGATATTATCCAAGAGCAAATTACCGAGATTCAGTCACTGCAAAGAAAATTGTACATGGCAAGATGGGTAAACACATATCTGGAGTAGCGTAACAAGCAGCTGGAGGATGAAAAAGAACTTGATGAACTATGGAGGATCCGCAGTGATCGCACTTTGAACCGTAGGAGGCCTGGTGACCTATTGCGTGTTGATCGGGAGTCCATGCTTATTCGTGTAAATGCACATTGGGAGAGATTACTAGAAAAGGCAAATCGTGACAAAGCGCTGCTACGCCACATGAAGACACACTATTGGGCAAGACACACTATTGGGCAAGACTGCATGTTTGTAAGGCTAGAAACAAAATCCTCCAACGAAAGCTGTCAAAGGCCCGGAAGAAGAAGAAAAGGACAAATCCACTCTCCATCTTGGCTGAAGCATCCCTCACTCATCATGATACTGATCAGCATTGATCTAGCATCAAAATATGAAAATTTTGAAAATTTTGGAGCATTTTGCCAATTTTTGGTAAAATTACAGGTTTTTCCCGTGTCGCGTCCGCGTCGCGCGCGCGAACATTTTGAAGGAATGCTCGGAATTTTGCAAACTTGGCATTTTTGGAAAGGGCATTCCAAGAGAAAAATTACTAGTACTCGAGAGAAGTTTAATTTTGAGATTTGAGCCTCCAAAAGCTCAAAATACATCAAAAAAATGACTTTCTGCCCACTTTTTGAGTTGCAGAAAGTGACCTTGGGAGAAATAGTTTTTGAGGGGGCAAAACAACTCCAAATTCAGAAATTCCACTTGGGATGGAAAGTAGACAGACCAAGCTTTCCAATGAGCCATCTTGCACCTGATTTGGACCAGTGGAACCCACTCAAAAATTGCTGCAAAGGTGCGGACATGAGAGCCAGGGGGCGCGGACGTGAGAGCAAACTTTGCCAGAATTGACTTTTTTGGTCAAAAAAACACTGTTTTGACTATGGTTGATTATTTTTACTTGTAGATGATGGATAAATGTAATATTTTCATGGCACTTTGATAGATTTTACCTCTCTTTACTCTTCTAGAAGCTTCCTTGATGTAAAAAGTGAAAAATTAATGCATGGATTAGTTAGCTAAGTAATAGAGGCAAATTGTTGAGATGCCTATTATCTAGTGCTTAGTTTGGAATTAGTTCAAACTGCTCCTAGAAGGATGAGCTCGACCCCTAGAGGCAAGGGAAGAGGTTAGCTTGCCTATATTATGTGTTTTCTTAGTCATTTTAAGAGGTTGGAAGGTTGGACTCTTGTGGGAGAAAGTTTCATTGTATATTGTACATCTATCTTTGCAATTTCAAGAGGAAGAAGCCCAGGGTTTTGCAGACATCATTGTGGATTCTTGTGGATTGTTGTGTTGATGGTGTGTTCTCTACATGTTCTTGTAAGTCTTTTTATGTATTCCACATCTCTCTTTTGCTTCTATTTGGACAGATGAAGTGGTAAAGTTTGAATTCATGCTTTGACATGCTCAGCTTTTTAGTTTGTTCAAAATTTATGTTTTCTACTGTTTAGAGAGGATTCAAATGGTTGTTTGCCCTCTTTAGCTCCTTCTCTATCATCCCTGATCATCCATCTCAGATTAAGGCATCAGCGCTCACTCCTACCTTGCCCCAAAGATCCCCCTGCAAAACTGTGCTCAATCCCCGCACCCTGAATTGCACTCCCTCCAATTGCCACCAAAAACCCAAAATCTTTAAATCAACCCCCCTTATCAATTTACTAGCCTAATATCTTTGATCCTAATTGGTCAGCTTATCATATTGAAAGATCTACCGAATCTGACCCGAGAGAGCCTTCTCATAACTCGTAGGGCTAGCTACGAGGTGAAATGGTTTGATGTAGCCTTGAGAGTTTGTCTATCTCAGCCTAGGTGAATTCCAAGTGCTAACAAGCAGCACGGATGCAGAGGGAGTTTTTGTAAGGATGCAGCAGTGGCAGTGGCAGTGGCAGTGGCAGGGCCATGGGCAGCAGTATAGGATGCAGCAGTGCAGAGGATATTGGGCGGGGAGGCCTAGCATCAGCACAAGTACCGATGCTGGATAATCAGTGTGATACTCAGTGAGGAGTATTACTAGAGCATAGTCCTCGCTAAGAGGGAGTGTTGATTTGGGGTAGCATCAGATGTGCTCTAGCCATGAAAATTGGTGGAGAGGCTAAAGCGCATGAGATCTCCAAAACCCATAAATGGTTTGGACAGCTTGTACCCGATTTGGGAGATATTAAATAAATTAACATTTTTAATGGAGTTCCTAAGCCTAAACTTAAGAAAAATAAAATATTAATGGGTATTAATATAAAACTGGGTTAGAAAGTTCCAAAAGTCATCGATCAAGCCAAATCTAATCTTAGACATTGATTAGAGATTTAATCTCAGTCGTTGAAGGACCAACGAGAAAAGTATAAGAGGAGGCTTGAGGGTCAATTGGAGAACACACCAGAATGATCAGTCATTCATTTTGTTAGAGCGAGGTTGCTAAGCAAAGTTGAATCAGTGATCAGTAGCGAGGAGTAGTAAGTACTAGACAGAGAGGTAGAGACAGTACTGGGAGACCAGCGCAGAAGCAGAGAGAGCGAGAGCAGCAACCAGTTCAGGCCACGCAGAGCCTAGCAGAGACAGTGCAGAGGCCAGAGGGACTACGTCATCCACGCAGAAGTTGTTGGAGTGACGCAGAGGGTTCCAGAGGATGCGCAGTGCCTCAGAGGGCTGACGGAAAGGGTCCTAGGGTTGACGCAGATCAACAGGAGGCTGGCGCAAAGGCCATAAGGGCCAGCGCTGAGCTTCAGAGTCGTCGGAGAGGATTTCGTGGGATAGGTTTTCTGAATAACTGTTTCCGAATGTAGAGGTATTGTTGCCGTGTATTTTTCTCTATCGGGTGAGCCAGTTAGGCACCCAGTTGTACTCAAGGAAATATTGCATAATAATATACCCTCAAAATAGTTGCATTGGTTTTCCCGCATTGGGTTTTTCCAGGGACTTTTGTCAGAAAATAATGTTGTCACTTGTGTGTTTGTTTTCTTTCAGCTGATGATCTGTAGATGTTGTGACTGTATTGTGTTTATTTCGGTATTTAAATGTTTTAAATAACTTGTTCAGAATTTACAAGTAGAAGAAATAAACCAGTAGAATATAGATTAATTTTCTAACAGATAGACTTAGAAAATTCAATAGATAGGTTGGAGGGAGCCACCAACTTTGCCATCTAGGAGGAAAGGATACCCTTTTTGTTGGATGAACATGGCCTGAAAACCTATGCAGAAAATGTGGTAGCAATACCCCAGGATGTCAATCAAGTCAAGGAGAACAAGAAGGAAATAGTGAAGGCGAAGAGATTGATCCTGGATGGAGTCTGGGACCATATAGTCTCACATGTGGTAGAAAACGGAACAGCCAAGGAAATGTGGGATGCTCTCGTCCAGCTATATCAGGGCACTTCCGAGTAGCAGAAGATGTTCTTGCAGGAGAAGCTGAGGAGCCTCAAGATAATGAAGGTACAAAGCATAGACTCCTTCCTCACTAAGATTCAGGGGATTTGAGATCAGCAAGCAACCATTGGGGAGGCACTTCAACCAACAGAGCTTGTACGGTTGGCACCGAACAATGTCTCAAAGGAGTGGCAGGTGTTTGTCCAAAGTATCTTGGGCAGAGACACATTGCCTAGATGGGAAAGGATGTAGTCCCACCTATAGCAGGAGAAATTGAGGCATGCTCTGTTGAAGAGTATCATCAGTGAGAGAAACAGTAAGGGCTCGAAGGGTGAAGAGGAGAAAGTGGCCCTAGCATCCAAGGGTCCCAGTCAGTGACAGGGGGAGAAAAATAAGAAAAAATACCTATCTAAGGTCAAGTCCTTCATGTGTGGTGAGCTTTGCCACTACAGTAACCAATGTCCTCTCAGGAAGAAAGACAATCAGGAGAAGCACGACCAGGCGGCATCATCCGCAAAGATAGATAATTTGTCCTCTAGGCTGGAGGAAGATTCCGCTATGTTTACAGCTATACCTCCAGGAGAGTGGTGGGGCGATATGGAGTTATAGTCCCAGAGTTGCGAAGAATGGGTATGGTCCATTGAGGTGTCCTACTCATGGATCATTACGTTGCTACAGGGGCCCATAGTATTCAATAGCAGGATGGATTAGTGTCAATGATGCAGTCAGATTCTTGAGTGACAGTTGCAGATCAATAGTAGTCAGGTGTTGAGAAGCGCAATGCAGAGTTGGCAGTAGTGCAGAGTGGCACAGTGCAGAGTTAGCAGCAGCACAGATTCTTTAGTAGCCAATGCAGGTGCTAGCAGCAGTCAGGACTCAGTTGACAGATGCAACAGACAGTTGATTCAGTATTTAGGATGCTTCTCAATTGCAGTTGTTGCAAATGCAGCAGCAACAAATGAGAGGGAGTTGTAGTGCAAATGCAGATTTGGCAGCAGTGTAAGCAGTAGCAGCACGAATGCAGCATCAGAGTTGCGCAGTGCTTGGAGAGCAGTGGCAGGCAGTCACAGTGGCCAGACATCAACAATGTGATAGAGGGTGATACAGACAAAGGGCGTTGTGACAGTGGTGCAACACTAGAACACCTTCCTCGCTAAGAGGGAGTGTTAGTTTTTGTAGCATCAAAGGTGTTCTAGTCTCGAAACATTATGGAGAGGCTAAAACACAGGAGTTCTCCATGACCCATAGATCGTTTCTGGAAATTCCACCTAAAAGTGTCTCAATTAGATTATTAGCCTATTTTTTAATATTTCCTAAGTCTAAACTTAGGAAAAATGGTTAATTAATCAATATTAATTAAGATAAGATGTGAATAATTTAGAAACTCACATGGATCAACTCTGATATGATATTAGCCCTCGATTAAGTTTTAATCTTGGTCATTGGAGTCCCAACAGAAGATTATAAGAAGTCGACAGATAGATGGAGAAGGCAGACTTGAGATTGATTTCCTTGGAGGGTTCGATTTTCCAGAGGAGCAGCATTCAATTGTCGGAAGAATTCGAGCTTCAGGAAGCAAAGGCAGAGAGGGGCAAGGACAGTGAATCCGGAGGAAGGTTTTTCCAAATCTGGTGAGTAAAATGCAGAGAGGCAAAAATTTCTCCAAGAGTCTAGACAGGCGCTGTGCAAAAGCTTCAAAGGGCAGTCTGATTTTGCTGGGGTGAAGTTGGTTATCAATCCAAGAGGCCGAAAGATATTTCTAGAGTGTCGAAGAGACAGTTCCCCAGTGAGCAACAAGCAGTACGGCTTGATTTGCAGAAGTTCCAGGCTGTAGCGTTTGAGGGACTGCGCAAAGGTGACGCAAGGCTAAGTGGACGGCTTGCTTTACAGAGGCAATCAAGTGCCAGGATTGCCAGCTTTCAGCATTCAAATTATACCCAGATTATTTCATTGTTGCTTAATAATAAAAACCCTCAGCTGTTGCACTAGTTTTCCCAAGTTGGGTTTTTCCGAGAACATTTGTCCAAAAATAATTGTGTTAATTTTTATGTGTGCACTAGAATATTTTCTTAGTTTCCAGCGCTATTATTTTCCATGGTAATATTTTGAAGATTGCAATGTGTTTATTTTGTTGTTGTCGTAGCAATAAACTGCTAATTTATTGCTACAGTTAGAAAAAATAATACCAGTTGCTGCAATAGGATTTCAGTAGTGAAATTTTCACATTTATATTTGTTTTATTTTTATATAAAATATATTCATAACATTGTCTTCCTCTTCAAAAAGCTTTATCCTCAAAGCTTCTTGTTGACAAGGTGTGTCATCTATTTCTTTGTCTTGTAATTTTTTCATATCTTTCGGAGTTGCTTTGAGTTGTCATCTTTGACGACACAAGATGATAGGATCGTCTGAATGATAAACCAAAATGTCGAACAAAGAAGGGATCTGACCATCGTAAATCAGTCTTTTGCAGAACTTTGCATTTACTTGATAGTTGGAATAATTTGTTATTGTAAGACTTGACTGTGTAGACTTCAGTATTCTTCGGAATGTAAGTCTGTTGTTTCTATTCTGAGTGATTAAAATAAGCAGACTGATTGAGATGTTTGCTCTTGTGATTCAGGTGTAGATAAGGAGTTTTTGTGATTTGATTTCCCCTTATCTTGTTTGTGTCGATTTTTTTATTTACTTAAAGCATCTGATTTCCTTTAGGTACAAAAGTCGCTTGGGTAATCATTGGATCTTAACTTGAAATCTTCATTGCTTGAACTGCAACATCCAAATATGTTTTTACTTCCACTGGTTTGTCATCATCTTGAGTTGCGATATTGACTATATCAATATTCATTCATTTTTCTTCAACTTGGATTGTTACGTCTGAAGACTTCGATGCTTCTTTCATGATAAGTTCTAGTTTTTTTCAATGATTCCTTATCATTTTTATGTTTCTTAATTTGTGTCAGTAATTGCTCATTGTGGCGAGTAACTTTTTCATTTTTGTCTGTGATAATCTTGTCAACTTCCTTTTGCATATTTTGCATAGAATTTTGACTTTCTTGAAGGACTATGTTTTAGATATCTTTTATGTCTTCTGGTTACTGAATTTGGTTTCAATGTAATGTCATGTAGTGTTATTTTCTTCTTTTTGTAAGAGAATGTCATAAATGTTTTCTTCGTATTTAAAATTAACAAACCTACTGACTCCATCCAGGGTGAACCCAAACTTATGTCACCTCGATCACCCCATAAGGATTGAGCAAAGAATTGCAATGTAAATGTATATAGTCCCCAATGTTTGCTTGTAAATCAGTTATGTCATATTGTTTTGTGTTCCAGAGATCAAATTTTTCAATTATATTTGACTCGGGAATCACCAATTGGTTAGCGAATTTAGGGTTTATATAATTCTGATCTTCGGTGGGCGAGATAGAAATAGTAACATCTTTTCTTGCAAAAGTCCCCTTAATTCTAGATAGCACTAAAGCATAGTTATATGAAGTTTCCAAAAATCCACCTTCCTTCATTTCCGGATAAGACTCCATTTTGCTTTGTCCAATGATATTTTAACGTCAATGATAACTAACCCCTTTAATATTTTTTTAATACTTTTTATACTTCAAAACTCTTCTTTTACCTTCTTGAACACCTTGTATTATACCCTTCCTTAAAAACTTGGAGAATTAAATAATTTACTTACTTATTTTTTTTAATTACCACTTGTTTTCTTTTCTTTTATAAAACCCTCCAACTTCTTTTTTTTACTTTATAAAAATTACTAGTAAACTTACAAAATATATATATATATTGGTTTAATACTACCCTTCACATCACTTAGCTATGACACCACTGTTATTAAACACCCCTTTAATAACTTTATTAAATATTATTTTTACTTTATAACTTTCCTTATAAAAAGTCACGCCTTTAATGTATGAAAAGTCAAACCTTTTCTCCTTAACTCAATGCAACCTTTCAATTTCTTGGATGTTCGATGACAGATAGTTGATAGTTGGCTTTTGTGTAAGGTGGTGACCTTCAATTGGAGTTTCCTCACAAAAATAATGGTCGAGACCAGATAATCATTGACCAATGGTTCCTTTAAATAGAAATATGGGCACTGGTTACAACTCTAGTTTACCGCAAGTTTCGATACATTGACTCACAGCTTGAAATTTACAGGGTTCTCTAACAGTTGTATGGTACCAATGATTTAAGCAACACAACTTCCAAAACCAGCACGAATACAAATCGATTGTTGACACGACTCAAGAGATTGGTTAGATTTGCGGTGGTGTATAGTATGATGGCAGCATATAAAATTGATTGCTTTGTTGGGCGTATTTTACTTTTGCTTTCTTTTTTTTCTTTTTTTTGTCTCTACCCTACACACTTGTCTTTCGTGGTATCACGAAATTTGTAGTGGCTCCTCTCGGGCCCTGGTTACATGGGCAATGGGAATGACAGGGCTTTGTTTCAATGAACTTCTGAGTTTTAAGGAAGTGACATCCTTTGTGGCTATTGTGCAGTTAATAGGGTACAAAAAGGATGGAAGGGTTGATGGGAGTGGAACAAGGAACCATGGCAGCGGCAAATAGCTGCAGGGCCAATTTTTTTTTTCTTTTATAATTTTTTTGTTGTTTTCATAATATAACCCTTTAAACAAAATAGTATATATATTCATCTTTTATAATATATTTTGGCACTTTTTTATAATTTTTTTCTTTTTAATATAATTCCTCTTTTCTTTTTTCTTTTTTCTTTTTTTCTTTTATCTTTTCTCTTTCTTTCTTTCTTTTTTCTCTCTATAATTTTTTGTTTTTATGGCCGAAGGTCTAATGATGAAACTTGCAAAATGGAGAAGCTCCAAACTCTATGTAGGGAAATGCTTGAGTTAAGACAGCAACAAAATTGACAACAAGTTGATGGCCAAAGTCTAGATCAAACTGGCTAGTGCAGTGATTAAGAGCCAGAGGATCGAAAAGCTTTGATACCACTGTAATGGACAAAGTTCGTACTCTATAATAATCTTCAGAATACTTGGTATACAAAGACATCCATTGAGGATAAAACTTCATAAACGGTCATGTCCTCTTCGACATGTCTTTTCAGTACTAATTATTATTATGATCGTTATCATTATTTATATTTATTTATTTTTATATAAAGTATATTCATAACAGTTTGAATAAGTGGCAAGTCCTAGAATTATTTCCTTGGCCTATTAGCTCCATTTTATTCTCAGTTCAAGTTGGTCCATATGTTACTTTTTCTTACTCTTGATTGGGAAGAGATCTATATCTTTTCATGATCCAGATAGACTAGGATTTACTTTTTGTTGCTTGCATCTTACATTACTTTGCATTTGCATTTAGGAAGTCTTAGCAAAAGTCTTCTTTCGTAGGAGCAATCTCATTGTTGGCTTGGCTCAGCCTTTATGTCAGCATAAGGACTACTTTCTTGCAAGTGCACTACAAGAAGGTCGGATCAATTGGAACCATAGCCAGCACACATCCAGCTGTCTTCAGTAAGGATTCTTTATCAGAGTCTGAAGTCTCTGAAGCATGTGCTCTCTTTGTGCCCCCCATCCAACCTAATGCCCAGTTATGGAACAACATTAAAGTATAAATATGCACTACTTATGTTTAATGAAGAGTCTACAGTGTATTTACAGTGGAGAAAATGTGTGTGCTATTGTTCTCTTGCATTCTCTTTTTGATTCTGTATGAGTGTTCATCCACCGTGGAAAAAATCTGCAAAAAATAGGGATTAAATCCCAAAATTGCGATTTTTTCAGCAAAAGGATTTAATTGGCCAATTTTTTACAAACTTTTTCAGTCCTGAAAAAATCACGATTAAATCGCTTTATGCCCAATTTTATCGGGAGTTGACCCAAAAAGTCAGCCATCCTCCCAAGCCGCGGATAAAGAGGCCGAAAAGGCCAAAAATAATGTCATTTGCTACAGTTTTTTCTCCCATTTGGCGTTGTGGAGATTCATAGCTATTTGCCATTGCCTTAGAGGAGAATATTTGCTAGTTTTGTGGTGGGGACTTGGAGATTTGTCCACTGCTCAACGTGAGAGATTCAAAGTGCCGAATTGCTGCTGCCAGGTATGTATTTTAATTTCTCTCTTAGTTTTTTTTACACAAATGGCTTCTTAAATCTTTCTATAATTCTCTATAATTCTATTAGTTTGTTTATATCTTATTTTTGCCTAAAATTTTGAAAGGGAAACATTGTTTAGAATCTAGATTGAAGCAAAACTTCAACTTTCAAGAATAAAATGACAAAAATTCAAACCCTTGTTTACTGAATCTGACTGTTTTCACAAGACTGAGAAGAGGCATTTAAAATCTAAAATCAACTATTGCATTTGTGTTTGCTTCTTATGTGAAGGGAAATTTTTAATTTGTTTCAATTTTTTTTGTGCTTGACTTTAAATTCAAGTTCAAAGTTTAAAACAAAATGCCAAGGCTTTTGGACACTATGCGGGAATATGGTGAACCTAATACTATACCCGAATCTGGGGGGATCAATAGAATGTATTTGACTTGCAAGTTGTGTGGCAAGCTTATGTCGGGAGGTATCAACAAATTAAAATTCCATTTGGGGCAAATTCTAAAGAAAAATGTTGACCTTTGTCCAAATACATCTCTAGAAATCATCTGACGGGCCATTCAATAGTTGATGGATAAAGAAAAGGGAAAAGACACAAGGGCAGCACTAAAATTCCAACTTGTAGGGGCCTCAAGAGTGGGGGGAATTGAGAGTGGCAGTGCTTCTTCAGCATCACCTTCCTCACCCATATGTCCCAACCCCTCATATATCTCGTCTTTTTTTGTTCCTAGAACCACACCTGGTGCACAACCTGGCATCAAATCAGCACCTAAAAAAAAGAAAAGGCAGAAGCTGACAGGTTGGTCAGTAAGTGTCTTCTATGGAGTGATGTTCCTTTCAACATTGCCAAGACAAACCCATTCTACCAACCTATGTTTGATGGTGTTATTGTCGTTGGCCTGGGGTACAAAGCCCCCACCTTTGCAGAATTGAAAGGGCCTCTTCTTCAAGATGAAAACATTAATTGCACTTCTAGATTGGAGGAGTTCAGGGCATCATGGGAACAAACTAGATGCACAGTCATGTCAGATGGTTGCACTGACCAGAAGGGTAGGAGCCTTCTTAACTTCTTGGTTAGTTACCCAAGGGGACAATGTTTATGAAATATGTTGATGCATCTGCACACATTAAAGATGCACGTACATTATGTGAGTTGTTGGACAACTTCATTCAGGAAGTAGGCCCAAGCAATGTTGTCCAAGTCATAACGGACAACGTTGCAAATTATGTTGCAGCTGGCAAGTTGCTTATGGAGAGGTATCCTAACTTGTTTTGGACACCTTGTGCTGCTCATTGCATTGACTTCATGTTGGAGGATATAGGTAAGACTCCTATTGTGAGGGATATTGTTGAATCATTCAGGAGCATAACATAACTTATATATAATCATGCATTTGTGCTTAGCTTGATGAGAAAATTCACCAAAAACGAAGAGTTGGTGCGTCCTGCCATTACACGATTTGGCACTACTTTCATATCTCTTCAATCTCTATTGAATTCTATGTGGAATGTGAAAAGCATGTTTCTTTCACCAGATTGGTGTGCTTTATCTATTAGTCGCAAACCAGAGGGAGAGGGCATATGTAGACTAGTTTCATATGATCAGAGCTTTTGGGCAGGAGTAAAGGCAGCGTGTGCCATTTCAAAACCTTTGGTAAGGGTTCTTTGGTTGGTTGATGGAGACAAGCCCACAATGGGCTAGTTGTATGAGGCCATGGATAGGGCCAAAGAAGCCATTCATGCTTACTATGAAGATAAGGGAGATGAGGGGTTAGAGAAACAACAGGTCATATGGAAAGTGATTGATGAGCAATGGAACAATACCCTACATCGCTCCATTCATGCCACAGGTATCTACCTCAACCCCGCATTTTCTTATGCCTGTGGTTTCAGATTTGATGCCAAGGTGATGGATGGATTCTTCACTTGTGTCAAGAAGATGATGGTGTCATATGGGCAAGAATGTGAAGATATTTCTAAAGAAATGGAGGTATATAGGATGGGAGGTGGCACATTTGGCTTTACCATGGCTATTAAGAATAGGACGACCAAAATGCCAGGTAAGCTTCAGTTTGTTTCAAACTTTCAAGTTTAGAATTTCAATGTTTTTTTTAGTTTCTCATTTTTCTTTTAACTTGTAGATGCTTGGTGGACAAGCTATGGTGCCAGAGTACCCCATCTCCAAAAGCTTGCCATTTGAGTGCTTAGCCAAACATGCAGTTCCTCTAGGTGTGAGCGCAACTGGAGTGTATTTGACAAAATACACAACGAAAAGCGCAACAGGTAAAAAAAATTCAAATTAAATTTTTTGAATTCATTTGATTATTTTTAATATTTAAATTTTCTAAGTACTAATTTACAATCTATGACCTTAATACAAATTGGAGTCCCAACGCCTCAATGACATGGTCTACGTCTACTACAATCTTCGATTGTGGATGAGACAACTTTAGACACCTACTGATGTGGAAGCCATCTCATTGGACAATATTGATACCACAGTTGCATGGAGGGTCGAGACTGAGAGGCCGACCATGGACTCGATCCCAGATTGGTTAGGTGTGGATCTAGAGGAGGTAGCAGTTGCAGGGGAGGGAGAGCCAAAGGTAGAGGAGGAAGAGCAACATCAGGGTCAGGAGGCAGAGCTAGATGAGGATGATGAGGAGGAGGTGACACCATCTAGGATGGGCAGCAGTAGCATAGGACAGAGGCCACCTATTTCATCAACTTCTAGAGGACAACTGGCTCCATTTGTATTATAGGGGTTGGGCCTTCTTCCTCTAGAGGAAAAGGCAAGGTCGTTCCCTATTTCCTTAAAAGGGGAAGAGGATCTCAATGACTGATTACTTTATAACTTTTAGATGACTCATGATATACATTTATTATATTTTTTGTTGAAATTTTGACTCTTGAGAGTTGAGACTCAAACAATACTCAAGATTCAAGAGTTGATTCACTATTTTGATATGTGATGCAGCACTAGACTTCATATGCATATTATATATTAGCTTTCTTTAGATGTTTATGTGGAAATGCATTTATTTGATGTTGTGGATACTCTGGAAGTTAAAAAAATAAAAAAATAAAATGAATATTTTTCTGTTTTTATAATTTTTCCGACTTTTTCAAAAAACTCCAGACTTTAACGAGTTTTTCAACTCTTGGACCCTTGCCGATTTAATCCTGACTTCGCCTTTTTCCACATTGGTTCATATCATGGGACCAACCTCGAAAAAGATCACATTCATAAGTTGTTGCTCTAATATTCCAAATGGAACAAACAAACAAAAAAAAAAAAATATTGTAGATAACAAAAGCAATGAACTAGCTACAGCTACAAAATTCAGAAATGCACAACCATACATAATTGCACACAGAAATATGAGCAAAAACTCTAAGTCATTGTATTAATTCTAACAAATATGAGCACAATGAATGAGATCAAAGGAACCAGATCTTGCTACTGCAAGCTATGGCAAGAACTCAAGTGTGACTACAATGCTCAAATGTTGGAAAGATTCCCCATGAAGAACTGTGCATGCCCAGGAAGAACTGCTAGCAATTGTTGGGGAAAACTAGAAGAACTGCTTTGAAGAGTGTCTGGAATGAGCTGAAACTCTAATGGTGGCCTCCCCACTAGACATCCGGTAAGACCAAGAAAAATCTCACGAACCCAAGTGGCAGAAATGGTCCCAGGGTGAACTGCGTCCTCCTCCAACAATTTCTATCACTGGCTGCTGGATGGAACTAGGAATTTTGCCCTCAAAAGTGCTCAAAAACTTCTACAAAATTAATTCTAGCATCTTCTCACCAAACCCACAAAAAGCCAAAAAGGGTTTGGGTTGAATCCAACATGCCCTAGTGACCCCAAGAAATGTGTATGGTTCTAAGTTCAAACTCGCTAGAAAAATGCCCCGTAGAAAGAATTTTGTTGTATAAGGCCAATCAATTCCTAGAAAAATCTCCTCCAACCCCTGCAAATCACTCCTCCAAACCTCCTTATTTCTCCTTGGCCCGAACTCCCCAAACCTCCCTGTCAAAATGTATGTGTAGTAGTTGTCCAGAAACCCCTACACAGGCCCTCCAAAATGTAGCAATCTCAACCCTACAAATCACCAAGGAAAAACTCGTCCTCCCTATGGATAAATCTCTGCAAATTCTCCGTCCAAAACTCCATTGGTTGCTAGCTTCTCTCAACCCTCCAAATTTCCTTCTACACGCTCCAACTAGAAATAGCCTGCAATGTAGCACATAGAGAAGCCATGAGATGGACTCCTTCTTACTCCTCTAGGGTGACACTTGAAGTTCACTGAAGGTAGAAGTGGAATTCCTCAGAAATTCCTTGCGCTGAACAGCACGGATGTCTTGGCTAAGCAGCTCAATAGAACTAATGTTGAAATTGTAAAATGCCAAAAGTGAGGCCCTCAAGCTCTATTTATAATTTGCTGGCCTCTTCTCCCCTTGTGGTCCCCACTCTCTCTCTCTCTCCCAATTCACAGTTCCTTTTCTTTTCTCTCCTCCAAGACTGCGAGTTCCCTCCTTGGGTCAAATTTATCTTTCTTGTGACCCCAACATTCCACTAGAGCTGCAATTTTCCCTTTTTCTCCTAAGTCCCAAAACCAGAAATGTCCCCTTTCCAAAATTGCCTCTAATGCAGAAAATAAAAGTTGGGAACATGACAGTTGCACACAATATAAGAATGTTTTTGTTACCCATTAAGTGTAGGAGCATGCCACATTACAAAAGTTTCTACAAATATACCCAAATAAAGACTCTTTCTAACTGTGAGAAAGGACTATTAATCAGGATCAGTATGTTATATCACATAAGTAAGAATCTAAAATACCTTATTGGTGTCATCCAATCCCAACCCTCTACATACTGTGTAGCCACATCCTTGCCAATCTGTCAACATGCAAATGAAAAATTTTGTCAGCATATCTTGCATGTACTAGAGCAATGTTAAAGTAATCAAGCAGAAAGTGAACCGACAGAGAGCAAATAACATCAACTAAACAATGATTCCACTGAAGCTACCCCGGTTCAGACAACAACAAATCCTGGACAATAACTAAATCAAAATGAACACCCTCCATTCCAATAATGCCAAAATTTCATTTTATTTATGATAAAAGAAATAGTTGCTAGAGTTTAGTGTTCATTTTGTTATTATGTAGAGACGTTAAAAATTAGAATACATCAGTGAAATGAGGTGAACAGGAAAGATGTCAAATACGACAAAATTAACTTCAGGGTTGTGAAATGACCTGAAAATGAAAGATGTTAAATGAGACAAAAAAATTCTTCAGGATTACTGTATAAAACATGTTTGTGAGTTAGAATAGTATAAGTTCACGAGTCATAGTCACGAGTCATAGTCAGTTATGGGAGATTTGGAGTCATAGTCAATTATAGAAGTTCAAAATCATACTTTGTCCTTCTATTGTAAAATGAAATGACGTTGATGCTCGTATAACTATGTGAAGAATATTTGCACCATACTGTGTTTTTTAATAAATTGTTCTCCTCTCTAATTTTTGTGTTGCGTGCATGTCCCTTTCACCTTTATAGTATCAGAGTGAAGGTTTGTTGCTGAAGATTTGGATATTTCCAAGATATAGCCAGATTTTTTGACCCATCACTTGAAGTGGAGGATTGAACAATATGTTTGTGAAGGTATGTCAGACACGTTTAGCTCATAAAATATTTTATTTTTCTCATTTTTTCTACCTTTCAACTAGAGAAAGAGTGCAAAAAAAATTATTGGATAGAAGAGGGAAGATTGCAAATATTTTGTGTTCAAAAATCAGTGTATTTATACTCCCATGGAATAAAAGTTAAAGAGAATAGAAACACCATGAAGGAACCAGATCATAGGAGAATGGAACCGCAAGAAAAGGTAAAATGTATGAGAGATACAGAATATTACAACTCAGAAGCATAAGATAGAGATCGAAAATGACACCCCTGGACAAAGAAACAATAGCTAGAGATATTGAACGATAGACTTGGACAAATAAACAGTTTTGGGAAAAGAATCAATGGGTTTGCTATCAAGAACAGCATTGGAGAAAAGAAAGCATCTAGAAAGCATAAGGCACCCTGTAGATAGTTGGTGGATCATCGTAGTCTCTTAGTCTCATTTTTTATGTGTATGAAACAAGAACAATTGACAACATACAAAAGGGAATAATAAACACAGCTAAGTGAAGAAGGAGATAATAGACACTTTTCCACTTTTCTCTTTTCTTTAAATCAAGTCACTTTTTAAATAGTCTCACTTTATATTTGTAAAGTGACTTTTAAGTTTTAATTCCCTTTTTTGACTGGTGACCCATAACACCCATTTTTTAATTTTAACTTTAATTTATAAAGTGACCTAGGTCCCTCTTTAATTTCCCCTTTAATTTTTCCGCACTATCCTAGGGGAACTGAATGGCTAGCGAAATGGTTCTTGTGGGGCATAGGCGGAAGGTGACATTACATTTTCAGGGTGCATAAATTTTGAACATGACCACCAGAGTTTGTTGACCCTCTTGACTTTAATTGTTGTGACAAGCAGTCTAAGTGTTGAGATCGTGTCCTCCCTATCTCCTACTTCTAGCTGCATGTCCCTAAGGACATTGGGGATAATTGTATGCATGAGAAAGCTCTCGAGCAGAAATTCTTGAGCTTGATCATTGATTTTTCCATTTTCAAGCTACAAGAAAGGATCCAATGGTGCAAGTTGGATTCCTCTTTTCCCTCTTCATGATCCATGGTCTATTTATTTTTCCACCTCCCACCCTTGTGACCTGACCAATGTTTCGGGGGAGAGCCCCCCCCCCCGATCCCGCTCCCAATCCGCGCTCTGGGCGGGAGCGACTCGGGAGCGGGTCGGGAGTGCGCTCCCTGCCTTTTCGGGAGTGTTTAGCCTTTTTTGCAAAAAAAAATTGCAGTAATGTTCCAAATGCAAATGTTTTTCAAAGAAACAAATAAGTTTTGAGTGGGGCAACATAATGATCAAGCCTATGGCCCTAGTATTGATATGCGATTCATGGTAATGTTAAATTCTTAAAATAAAAGTAACATTCTCCTTAATCTTCATTTTCATCCTTTTACTTAAATTTTTAACATTACCATGAAATGACTCAGGATGTTTGAGAGTGGTTCCAACCTCATTGGATTTCATATGGAGAAAGTAGAATTTTAGATTTCATTTCAAAAATCAGCAGACTTATCAATTTTTCAGAAATTTCAGGATTGCAATTTTCCATTGAATTTTGTCATGTATAGGGTATGGAACTCGTATTTAATCAAGAGCACCAATCCCTCTATGTACCTTGATGTTAGTGACATTGGTTGTCGAACTCCTCTATCATGACCCTCCTAAAAATGTACGCATCACTCAAACAAAATCTTGACTTAACATGCTATGCTTTTTCTATCTTATGTTAACGCTTAGAGGGTGATATTAATGACAAAGATCCCTATATAGATACAGAGGTAATGACAAAGATACCTCTGGATATTAATGCTTAGAGGGTGATATTAATGACAAAGATCCTGATTTTCCAACAAGACTAGAAAACTAGACATTTCTCGTGGTGGCAAGAGGCCCAAGCATAAGAAATAGATAATAGATTTACTTGTCTTTTCTAGTTTCTAGTAGTCTTTATAACTATTGACTCTTTCATATTTATTATGATATTTTTTTAAACAATATATGGCAATTTAAGTTTGAAGTTGGCAATTATATCTCATTAGTAATGAATAATGAATATGTTGCTTCATGAAAGTTGAAAGTTGCTTCATTTCATTTCATAACATTTCATTTCATGTTAGATATTATTTGTTGTAATGGTTACACTTAGCTTACAAGTACAACTTTGGTGATCAATGATGATAAATGTTATATATTGAATTTTGAAAGCTTGAAACTTTAAGATTGATAAATCACGAGACTCAATATGTTGTATGCTACTATGTTACTAACTTGTGGACGTGGTTGATAAAGATTATAACTTCTAGATGATTGTTTTTATATGGTTCAATCTATGTTTTTTTATGTTTTTTATATCTAATTCATAATTCTACATGTTTTTGTTTACATATATGTATCAAAATATAAAAATATAAAAAATATATATATTATATAAAGAACGCTCCGGGATTCACTCCCAAACCGGGAGCTTTTGAAAATGTCGCTCCTGCTCCATACTTTCGCTCCCGCTCCCAAGTAAAACTGGTCATCTGACATGTGAGTATTGTGATTATTCTTAGTATTATCCCATAATTAACCATAGGGTAAAGAGGTGCGGTATTGATCTAATGATACGCTAGTTGCATTGGTTATATGACTATACCTAGGTCGTGCATTGTACGCTAGCATTGCATATTAGTTAGTTGCATTGCATATTGTTTGAGCATTCTAACATCATTCATATCATGTTTCATGCTAGAATAGATTTTATTTTCAATATGGATTTATATCTTCATAAAAAACATGGGTGATACCCTACACCCAATGCACATGCTCCCAAACAACTTGATTACAATGTGCAAGTTATAGGCTTACAGGCCCAAGGATTGTTGGAGTACTCATGAACTCCCCGTTCGAGCATATGGACCATGTGCTCTACAGTGAACTCATGTCCCTGAGTTATGGCCAGATGTTACCCACCAACATGTGTAACCCTATAAGAGAAAACTTTTCTCCTATTCTTTACAGCCAGCTAGACAGCCACATAGCCAACAACCCCTGACAGCCACCACTAGCTAATGATATGCCATTATATCTTTGCCACTTGCATTAGCCATATACTTCTCACCCATCTGGCATCAGCACATGGACGAAAGTGGCTTCCACACAAAAGGTACTTTGGTCATTTTGCAATCGAGTGCTTATGATTGTTTGTTATTAGGCATTTGGTATGGATTATAGGGTGATCTAGAAAATGGACGGGCTTTGACTTGCATCTCGTTCTCTCACCTTAAATACGGGGCTAATTTGCGATCCTATTCTAGTGGGACCTCCCCTAATGGCCCAATAGGTTTTAGGAGGGCACTACTTGGGAGCCCTAATTGAGATAATATAGTTCCATTTATCCCTATGTCATACTTAACACATTCCATCATACATTACAATCCCATATCTCACCTCCATTCTTCGAATTCAACTGAGCATTTGTTCTTTAGCATTTGGCACCCATATGTCCACATACCTGGGTAGAGCCAAGAAACCTTGTCCTAGGGGGTTGATGTCGCTATAAGAAACAGAAAGAGCATATCATGCCCACAACAAATGTAAAGAAAGAAAAATCAAAATGCAAAAGATGGTCAAGGACATAAGAATTAGCATGTGGGAAAAGGCCTAGCATGAGCTCTACCTTACTCATTATGGCCATCACCCGATTCCTGAGCACCTGTTGCTCCATTACATCAAAAGAAGAAACCCTTGCATGTCCCAACTCTAACGAGCATTAAATTGCCACATCATTCAAAGCAAGCTCTAACCCTTTAGCTATGAGCAGTAATACGAAGAAAAATCAAGAAAAAGTAAAAGGTGCACATGAGGGGTGGAAAAACAAAGGCCGAATTGGTAACTCATGCATCCAAGAATGCTCCCCCCTCACATCTATACACTCAGGATGTGGATAAACCCCATCCGTCAATCCCTTTGACCATGGCACTTGGCCATGAAGTCTTGTTTGATCTGTTACCATCATATTATTCACTAACACCTATCAATTAAAGGGTGGATTGAGGAAATGTTACTTCCCCTTAGAAGTTGGAAACACCTAATAGGGTTGTCCTTTAGCCACTACTACCTAGGGAGAAAATACCATTGTGAGTTCAAGGCCTTGATTTTGGAAGGGGTCCCTAGAATCTATGTTGTGATTGTCAGGTGGTTTAGTAGCCCACGCCTTGGGCACCTTTCCACAAGTGCCTAGGCCACTAGAGAAGCATATTGACACAAACAATTGAAGCATTGAGACTCTTGGGCCTCTTAGCAACAATAACGTTTGACACATGTACTAGGGCACCTCCAACATGCAGGACGTTGTACCACTTTGTGTAGGATTTGCTGATTCTTCAGGATGACACACTTGGACCAAGCATGCCCCTAGGCCAGCGTTAGCACCAATTGATGGATGGAGGTTGATTCAGGGCCCAAATGAGGATGGTAACACCTTCAAAGACTAGGGAGCGTTAGTTGCACCTAGAAAGCCCTCGACATTGGAGCAGGGATGGAAACTTTGAGCAGTTGGAGACCCATAGAGACCACTTTGTGGTGCCTTAGCTAGATCTTGGGACCATATGAGCCATTCAGGTTGATTTGAGGGCCAACCCTCAACTCTTGATTTTGCTTCTACATCATATGTAACACCTTATAGCACTTGGACATAGCATTTCGAGGCTATTTTATGCATCATGTCAGCACTAAAAGCCTAGCGGCTTAGATGTGTGGAATTATTTGAGAATTTATGATAGAAGCTAGTGGGTTGCCTTATAACCCAAGTATATGTTGACATCAAACTTGTTTTTAGGGGCTTATTAGGCTAATTATATGTCATCCTCGTATAAATAGAGGAGAGGATCATTCATTCTATTCATCTTCACTTGTGACTATTTCGGCCCTCAGAGTTTTTTGGCCCTATTGTATCTTGGAGAGATGTGATCTATGGACAACATTGTTTATTGGAGCTATTTTCTTGGCATTGGAGAAGTTATCTTGGATCAATGAAAGGATTGTTCATGCATTTTTTCATGTAGGTGAGCCTTGAATTTGATACATATTTTATTTTATTGTCTAATATATGGAATGAATTGATAATCTATGGTTTTTCTATTACACCATTTATTATTGAAGATCGATTGTATAGAATCTAGATGTCATCATTGTATGCATTACTCATGAAAGAAATGTGAATGGTAATCTCCTTGACGAATTTTTGTATTAGTTCTCCCAAATGACCTTGATCCCTCACAAAGATAATAGTTAGGGTTTTGTGCTAGGGCATCAAAACATCTTTATTCCTTTGAAATATTTGGCTAATCTATCACACCCATAAATTCCATCAACCCAAGGACTAGGCTTAGAGAGAGGGTTTAGGGGGTGGAAGGATTTAACATCAAGAAAAGACTTGGTTTCCACGCAATCAACCTTCTTTGGTGGCTAAACTATCCATTTTAGGCCTTGATTTCTCTTTCCCTAGCTAGTTATCCCTAGGAAAACCCTAGGTTGGCTAAGCTTCAACTTGAGGACTTTTTGAAGGTTTAACATGCCATTGGCTTGCTAATATTCATTAATCAACCTTCTTTGGTGGCTAAACTATCCATTCTAGGCCTTGATTTCTCTTTCCCTAGCTAGTTATCCCTAGGAAAACCCTAGGTTGGCTAAGCTTCAACTTGAGGACTTTTTGAAGGTTTGATATGCCATTGGCTTGCTAATATTCATTATTGGAAACCTTTTTCTTGGAACAATGACCCTAGGATAATCCAATTTGCTTGCTATTACTCAAGCCCTAGGTCTAGCGTGCCCTAATTAGGCTTCTCTAAGGGATGTGAATTGTCTTATTCTCATTGTTTGAGCCTTTTACCTAAGTAGAGCCATGCGTAGGAACCTATTATGTCACCTAAACTTTTGAGCCTATGATATCTCTCATAGGTGACCTATACACCGGGAAGCCTCCCAATGGTGAAAGTCCATAAACAGCAGGGGGTAGTGGCTGTGGTGACAGTGGGCCACACGTCATTGTTGTCACTTATTCTAGTGCTTGCCTTGTATAGCACCCTTCTACAAGACCTGCTAGATTTTGAGGCAACAGGGATCAAAACAAAATTCATACATTGGACACACAACCTTTTTCCATGGGTAAAATGCAGATATTGTGATGCTGCTCACTTTCTCATGAGGTATTAGTACATGTATAGAGATTCTAACTTCTAAGAAAATTATCAAGATGTAACATTTCAGGCTCAACTAAACCAGCCATACAGAAATGACTGCTAAAATGTATTTACACACATATAACATGCATCATGAAGAATTGAACTATCAATTTTGTAATAAATCGAGTTAATTTAATATATGCAGCCTGCATTGAAGCCTGAAATCATATATTATGAAATAAACCAGAAGCAAGGTCATACCTCATGATCTCCACCTTGGCCTCCTTCAGTTGGAATGCGTCCAGGATGATCAGGTGGATAAACAAGAACTGCAAGATAGTTATCCCCATTTGAGTGAAGCATGTCTGTCACATCTAATGTGTGTCTTCGAAACATTCCTTCTGGCAGTACTTTCTTGTGGCCATTTAAATAGACATCTGCAGAGTAATTGATTCCTCTGAAATTCAGCCAGGCATGTGTGTTGACAGACTGTTGACAAGTAAAACCACATTTTAGATAAGAAATTCCCCTGTACATGCAAATATTTTTCATGCCTTTTAACCATTCTTTGTATGAAGGATTGATTTTCAGAATCAAGCAAAAGATATCTTCCCTTCTCTATCATTACCATGAAAATGGTATCATTCTTCAGAAAATAATTTAAATGCAAAAAATGTTGAAATTTTTTGTTATTTAAGACGTATGAAGGATAGGCAATTACAAACTGCATATACTTTGTATACAGTGGAAAAAATTTCACAACTTTAAAATTGACTAAACCAGTCTGCAAAAAAAAATTATCCAAATCCATAAAGACATTTCAACTATCTATGTTAAAAATGAAAATACTCTATGATGCAGCAATCAAAGGATAGGATATTTATAGAGTACAAGTACAGAATGAGACACCATCTTTATAATTCCATCGTGAACAGCCACAGCAAGCTTAAATAAAACCTTGAGCAAATCAAATCCAATTCAAATTATGGGATAACTTTTGATAAACTACGCGGTCTTACTGCACAAGATGGAATTTATGAGAAAGCTAATGAAAGAGGTGAAAAAGGGAAAATGAACATAGAGATGTGAAAGCAATGCCAAGAGCAAAAACAACAGAGAAATAATAGAAAATAGATAACAAAATAACTGTTTAGAAAAATAATCAATTACTTTTTTCCCTCAGGTAACATTACTTTTCTCTCTTTCCAAACCTTGACACTGATATATTCACTTCCCTTTTTTTCCTAAAAGAATAATCTATCCCTTTCATCTTTTCTAAGCTTATTGTTAATTTTAGTTAACAATGGTATGTTATATGCTTAGCACAATTACTTCAATGTTCCTTTCACAGCCCAATGATAATTTCCAATTTAGTTTTCCAATAGCAATCACATTAATCATAAATCACATTGACAGTAACTGTAGATAGAACATAAAATAAAATGCAAAAGATGAGCCAAGACAAGAGGACACCAGATTTGGTGGGTGCCAGGGAAAAACCCCAATGTGGGGAAAACCCTTTAATAAATTCTTCTTATTATTATATCAAATGTTCAGCAGAGAGAGAGAGTACAAAAAGTCAAAGTTGACTTGCCAAATCCAAGTCAAAACAACCCTATCAAATCTGCAGTCAACTGCAGTCAAATTCAACCCTAACCAGAAAGTCAAAGATGGTCAACGCAGCAACAAACCTTCTCCTTTGAAGCTTGGTCAAAGGCAATTAAACTTGGCCTCCAACAACGGTCAAAGTTAGCCCAAAACAGTCACAAAATCTGCAGTCAAACTTGGTCAACCTGAAGTCAACCCTGAGGTCAAACAAGTCTGTGGTCAATGCAGGTCAAACAACCCAAAAAACCTCATTTTCTGTACTAGTCAATGCACCCTGGTCAAACAGAGTCAAACCCTCCAAAATCACAGTCAAACTTGGTCAAATAGTCACTGGTCAACGCTCGTCAGACTTCAGTCAACTCCTGAAATTTTTGGTCCTGTACTTCTGTCTGAAATTCATCCTCCATGCCACACGTATGAGAGAAAGAGAATGCCCAATAGTTGCACAAACCGATGAGAGGAGAGAGAAGAATGTGTAGTGATGATGATGCTAAATGAGGTGAGAGGACACTTGTATTTATACAAATCGTTGAGGGTGAAGTGACACTTCCATTGGGCTTCATGAACCTATATGATGATGTGGCTGACATATTGTTTGGAAGTAAAATAACATTATTAAAAATAATAAAAAATGAATACTCATAATTTATGTAATTTTAATGATTTAAAACATTTCATATAAAAGAGAAAAGAAAGAAACGACAAGGGGCCACAGGAAAAATTATGTAGCATATAATATTAGACTCAGTAGCTAAGTAACCAGATTCGTTATAAAGGGGCCACGTGTCCGAATCCTGCGAATTGGACACAATTCGTTGGGGATTCGAATACCAGAAGGAGACACGTTGTGTCCTAACGAGATTCGTATGAATCCCGTTAGGACACAACGTGTCTCGATTCTGGGATTTGAATCCCCTAAATTGATGCATTCAGGTGGGTTTTTCATGATAGAGCATTGCTTGATGAGGTGGAGGATGCCTTTGCAGAGTTTTCCACTGGCACTGGTCGATTTGCAGGATATGATGTGATTAGAGACAGAGGGGCTAAGAAGCCCTATTCTTGGTGGGCAAATCATGAGGCAACAAGCCCTCCTCTTCAGCAGTTAGCCATGAGGCTCCTCTCTTAGGTGACTTCATCCTCTTGTTGCGAGAGGAATTGGAGCACATATGGGAATTTGTATAGTGTGAAGAACAGCAAGCTTGAACAGTCCAAGGCAGAGAAAATGGTGTATGTGCACACCAACCTTCGTCTTATTTACAGGCAGAGAGAAGAGTGGTTGAGGGGAAAGACAAAGATGTGGGATGTCTTTCCTGATGATATGGGTCTGGACAGCAGCGTTGAGGTGGTATTGGCCAATATGGATCTCAATGATCCAGTGCTAAAGCCTGTTAGATTTGATGACGGTGATATTTTAGAGGGGTCATCCTCCACACCAGCAGATGCAGAGGCGACTATGGACACAGAGGAGGAGGATGCAGAGGAGAGCAATGGTGACCATGATGATGAGGACATTGATGTTGATTCTGATGATGACTATGAGGATTGATGACTCATGAGTCATGGGCTACCTATTGCCTTGAGGCTTGTATACTTGTAGTTGTTTTATATTTTCTATTTCTATTTGCCATTGGCATTGCACCAGCACTACCTATGTAACATGTAAAGACTGATATTAAATTTCAATCAAATTAACAGATTTATTTCTAAAAATGTAAAGACTGATATTAAATTTCAACAAGATTGACAGATTCCTTTTCGTAAAATTCTATCAAATTAAATACATTTGTGTACCTGATTCTCCCATCTGGTGTCGATCACATTGCTCCAAATTTTCTAGTTCCGTTACCAAACCAGTTGATTCCTCCCTACCTATCTGGGATCAACCTCTGTGGTTCCCAGATCCAGAGAACTTCGAAATGGAAGTCCAACTGGCCCCCGTGCCCAAAACTCCAAGAACAGTTGAAGATTTTCCAATTTTCAGTTCCAAAATTCAGCCCTTGGCTCATCCCTCAAACAGTTTGATTTTCCATCACCCTTCTCTATATTTTTTTTCTTCCCCCTGAAATCCTCCTTCCTCTCTTTAAATAGTAGAGGTCCCTTCACCTCTACGTATCTATTCACCGCCTTTATGAAAGGATATTATTTTTTTGTTAAGCGGTGGTTGCTTTGTCATGCTTCTTGCCTTTAATTGAATCAGGTCCCCTTACAACATCAAGTGGTATCACTTTTAATTATGACGGTTGGTACTTTAATTTATTAAATAGTATATGACCATAATGATTTTAAATATTAAATATTATTTTATGTTTATAGCATATCAGGTTTAATAATAAGGTTTATGGGTTTAGTTTATTTAATATACATTTTGGGTTATTTATGAGTAGGAAAACCTATGAATAAACTCAACTATATTTCTTCCTAAATGTATATTCCTTCTATTTACGAGAACTAAGTATTTAATTAACACTTTTGATAATTAATTCATTTATCTTATATTTAGACATTCTCCATGAATAGTCGATATATATATATACTAGTGCAATGTATATGACGCATGCATATGTAGCTATCATATGCATGTCTCACATGCATGCTAATATTACTATGATATTCGTGTTTTGAGATGGGTTGTTACATAACACATTTTAATTTGATGACTTAATGAGAAAACTACAGTTGTCAGTGTCTTTATCTTACTATCTTGTAGTTGTAAGTTGTCTTTCATTTATGAATCATGATTTACGTGACCACTGACATGTATTTGAATTTTGTATGTACTATGCATGCTATAGATGAAGATCTATGTTTGAAATCAATGAATTTGTATCATTAATTAGAATTTTTGTAAGAAATACGTAATTTTTATAATATATATATATATATATTATATATATATATATATATAACGAATCCTACGTGTCCTATTCCGGGGGGTCAACGTGTCCGAATCCGACACTCGAATCCCCGTATCCTACGAATCCCGAATCCCCGTGTCAAGTGACTTAGCTTAGTAGAATAAAGGCCACAGTGAGCGCAAAAGAATTCCTGGGAAGGGAAAAGTTGTTGTGGCCCCAACAAGAAAAGCAACAAATATGAATGAATTGGGCCCAAAGAAAGAATGTTTTGCAACTTTGATCAGTAATAATAAATGGAACAACGTATCAAGGTATATTAATGACAACAAGCTGAACAAATGAAGAAATTGTGGGCTAGTGATGACCAAAATAATTATTGCAAAGATGAAGACTGAACCCCTTCAGGATCTTATCTTACATTATCAATTTGCCCTTGGCTTGTATCTTTTCTATCACTTGCTTTATTTCATGAATTTAACCTTCATTGAAAGAAGGTGACTCAGGGTTATAAGCCCCCAAGCAAGCTCCAAGAGCCAAAGTAAACAATGCATCAGATATCTAGACATGCCTAAAGAATGATCTTGAGGTCCCTTTTATAATCTTTGGCCACCCCAACGCCATGGGTAAGTATTCTATGGATACCAATACCATGGGTAACAGTACCATGGGCAAGTATTCCATGGGTGCCAACACCATGGGTACTATTGCCACAAAATCTAGCAGGCCTTGGAGAGGGGCACCCTACAAGACTAACGCTAGACCAAATGACAACAATGGGGTAGTGGCACACTATCACCACAGCCAAAACCCTCTGATCTTTACGAATTTTCACCGACAAGAGGAGTCCCCATATGTGAGAAGGTCACGTAAGATAGGTATTCTAATGTTAAGGTACAAGGTGACTCAAATAAGCCTTCTATAAGAAAAACAAAACAATGGTTCAAGGCTCTAACTGGAGGTAATTCGCTTTTTTATAGAAACCTAGGGAGGACAATCGATGGCCTACAATTTGAATAATTGGTTGAGTGTCGGAGAGACAAAGGGCCAAGATGCAAGGAAAGGGTTTCCAATAGTGACTCTCAATGAAATAAAGGTGCATGAAACCGTCAAGTATAAGCTGAAGCAACACAAACTAGGGTTTTACCCTCGAGCTAACAACTAGGGGAAAGAAATTTAAGGATAAGATTGAAGCGGATGCCCACCAAAAGGGGAGATTTTGTGGCAAATGCACTCCTCTTGATGTTTAGGCTCTCCAATCCACAAAATACTCCTTACCTAGGAATTCACACTAAGCCCTAACTCACGAGCTTATCCTTTAAGAGGCCAAAATTAGTGGACTAAAAAAGTGTTTGATCGCCAATAAAGTAGACCAATCCCTTGTCCCTTTGGAAAATGGAGACTATGATTTGATAGAGCAGTCGATAAGTTTCTATGGAGGCAAAAATCTCGATGCCCTAGCAATAAAACTTCAAGCAATTACCTATGCAACAGATAATGGATTTTTCATTGGAGAGCTAACAAAGTTCACCAATAGGAAACTCATTCACATGTTATGTATGAGTAATGCATGTAGTAGATCATTTATATAGCATCCAATGTATCTTCAACTAATTAGGGCACAATTACCATAACCTGGAATCAGCATTATTCCATACATCAAACATGAAGAAATAGATATTCAACAATTAGGTACACATACAAGATAAAATGCAAAGATTCCATCCATTGATCCAAAGAATAGCTCCAAAGATAATCAAACCAGCTCCAAATGTCAAAATGCATTCATAGATTCCAAATTCTCCACAAGAAAGACGGTTGAAATCAGCTAGAGAGGCTGAAAAACCAAGTGTGTGATGATGATTTGATACAAATGATCTCTCCTCTATTTATACGAGTCATAAAGTATATTTTAGCCTAATGCCCCTAAAAATCATAAAATAATGCGCTAATCACAAGCTAGGTCACAAACCAACCTAGCAGCGAATGATAAAACATAATTCTAGACCACGCATGTGAGTCGTAGGTGAGAGAGAGGATGACATCATGTATGTGTGAGCCCTCCTAGGGCTAGCATTGAGGCTTCTTGGTGCCAAGGTGTGAGTAGAAGCCCTCTAAAATCATCTCCTAAGGGTTGGCCCTTAGGTCTCTGTCAATCTCCCTCTTTGGACGCCGGTTTTGATTTTGGGGCACAAAAGTGGTCTCATGGGTCTCCAGGTGGTCAAAATGCCTGTCTCTGCTCCAACGCTAGGAGCTTTCAAGGTGGTGCTAGCTCTCCCATGGTTCAAGCTCTAAGAACATCCTCCTATGGGCCCTGGATCAGCTGCCAACCCCTCATGAAGTGTTATCCTGGCTAGGGGCATGTTGGGTCTAGGTGCATCATCCCATAAAAGTCATCAATGTAGGGCAAAATGTTGGAACGTTGTGGGTGTTGGAGGTGCCCAAGGATATGTATGATGCTCTACTGTTGCTTGGAGTCCCATGGCTCTCACTGCTCCACCTGTAGGTGTCAATATGCTCCTCTAAAGGACTTGGCCCCCAGTTAAGTTGCCCAAGCCATGGTTGTGGAACCACCTGACAATTACACACAATATCCAATGCTAGCAACCACATCACTAGGTACATTTAATCATTTTTGCATCTAAGTGAACCAAGCTGTAATGTTCCTAAACAGGAATGTAAGTGATATACAAAGCATGCAAACAATCTAGCAATCAAAAAAACGAAATATACATTAAGCACCCATGGAAACACTAGAAACAGAGAACTGCTGAGCCATTTTATTACTTCTTTAGGAACAAATAAAATAGTAAAATAGAATGGTGTACCTGGGTTTGTTTCAATGGACAAGCATGACAAAACCTAGGTGAGAAAACATTGAACTGAAGGTTGCTACAACTGTTGCACCAAACTGAATTGCGCTGCCCCAGAAAACTGCTTCGTCCGCTGACTTCGAAGGGATGGAATCATTGCTTCCTGTGCTCAGAAAATTATGAGATTTCAGCTCCTTGGCCTAAACCCAGAAACAAAAACCAAAAAACGAAAAAAACCTACGAAGGAATCGGCCAAATGTTGACCTCGAAATTTTGGCCCAAATTCCCCTTAGCTCCTCTAGTTGTTGGCTCAATTGGGACCCCTATTTGACCCTTTAGATCTGCCCAGAAAATTCTATAAAATTAGGAGTGTGATCCTTGCCCAAAACCCAGAAAAACCCAAAAAGGGTTTCCCTTGGTTCAACCCTTCAAAAATTGACCCTTCATAACGTGACCCTCCTCCACTTTCGAATTTTGTTGTTGTGACTAATCCTATCAATCTTTGCTCTCCCAACTCCAACAATCCTCCTCAAATGGCCCTCCAACTGATCTCCTACTTCTCCCGACCAACTCCAACTCTACAACTCCTTCCTCAAACTCCCACGTGAGCCTAGTGATGGCTCTCTGCGCAGGCCTAGATAACTGTAAATTGCACTATTGGGATGTTAGCTCTGCTGGCTCCAAACTCGCAAGAAAAGCTAGCCCTTTGCTGCTCTCCCAATCCTCTAACTCTCCCGGCAAATGCTTGATCACCGCTAGCTCCAACTAGCCAGAAATACGCACTCTCTGTTGTGGTTGAATGGTAGTGTTGTAACACACTCTCGAAACCCCTGAAATACTTATGGAACTGCCTCCCTAGGACGGGCACGGATGGTCCCCCGAAGTAGAGGTTGAATCTCCCGCTTGAGAGATTCGTGGCTAAACAACCGATTGACTCAGCTAAACAGCAAAGCAAACAGTCAAGTAATTTTGATTGCAAGGTGTAAGAATGAATCCAAAATGAGAGTTGTTCCCTCATTATAACTCCTTGGGCCTCCCTAGCCTCATGTGGGCCCCTCCATCCACCTATTCGACTTTCCCTCCAAGCTATTCGAATGGGCCAATTCTAACTCCCATGTGGGTGGCCCCCACATTCCACTAGCAACCAAATAAAGTCGAATTGCCTCCTAAGTCCCTAAATCGAAAATGATGGGTTCTCTTCTTTAGCCAAAATTGTGCAAAATTGTGTAGCAGCACCCTATTACAAATGTGTTTGAGAAGGGACATGACACAAGCTTGCAAGTATTGGGCAATTTGACATTTCGAATAAGGCTTCCCTTCCAAAATTAAGGCTTTGAACTCACAATGGTGTCACTTCCCTATGTAGGAGTGGCTAATAGACCACCCTATTAGGTGTTTCCACCCCCAAGGGGAAGTGACATGTCCTTGGTCCATGTCATGTCCCCATTTTTATTTTCCTCTATAGTACAACCAAGGTGGATTTCCAGGTCACAAGATGGCCAGGACAGGGGAGCAATATTATGTCATCAGGGGTCTCAGGGGGTTTTGAGGAGTTTTTATGGGATTCGATGACATTCGCTTGGCATATTCCATCATCTGGACAACTTGTCTTTCGTTTTGTTGCATTTCGACAACTTTCAAAAAACGAGGCTATTATTGGGTCTGACTTGATTAATTACGCTTGAAGTGGCATTCTGAGAGGATCATATGATGGAATGCCTCAATGTATAGCTCGTTGGAACCAGAACGAGAAGATCTACCACATGGGATGTTGAGAATTGATTTCCAGTGGCCGAAGAGAGTATGGCGGGTGATTTACCATTTTCCCAAATTAAAAATTAAAATTAAAATGACTTTAATTAAATTAAAAAGGGAAAAATAATTAGTAGGAGGAAAAAGGCCAAAAGTGACTTAAGTGGAATAAAATAAAATTAAAGAGTCACTTAAGATAAAGTCAAAGGAGAAGCTTCTAGAATAATAATAAAATAAGACGCCTCTAGAGCCTTCGAGGTCTATTTATGGAGTCTTTAAAAGGAGGAGGAAATCATTTGGGACATCCTTGAGTTGAGTATTTTTCTTGTAGAGAGGTTTGGAGAACCAGAAGTTCGTATCTTCAACAGTAACCCCAGGACGAAAACCGTCGGGTGATTCAACAAGAGTGGGCAAATACCCATCTCTACCCTTGGTGAATTCATCCATAATTTACAGAAGAAGAGTGTTTGGAATTTTCCTTTTGACGTTTCGAGCTAAGTAGCACAGCCCATCCTCAAGAGATCCACAGAAGAATCGTGTATTTATTTAGTTGACCAAATATGTAAATAAATAGTAATTAATCTATAATAATAAAAGTGTTATGTCAACCAAATTAAATAAAAGAGAGGTAAACTAAAAAGAAGTTAATTATAAATTAAATAAGATAATGTAAAGTAATTAATATAATTAATAATAATAATTAAAAGCGTAAAACAAAGTTAATTAAACATGCAGCTAAATTAGAATATAATAATTAAAGAATGTAATGTAATTAATGTACTAATATTTATAAAATGAAATATAATATATAATTAGAATATAAGATAATAATATTTCATAACAATCATAATAATAATAATTCTAATCATTAAACGATTATAATAATTGATCATTATAATGATTATAATAATTAATCATTATAATGATTAATATTAATCATTACTATAATAATAATTAAAATAAGTTTATTAATTTACTGAAAATTAGAATGATGTAATCTCAGTTCAGTCGTGGAGGGTCAGTGCAGCATTGACGTAGATTCTTGAGGCCGGCTTTTCCATCTGAGCTATATCAGTTGTATTTGCATGTAAACCCCAGTTATCTATTATAATAAAGCTAAGAATATTTCTGTTCATCGCGTTATTGAATTGCAATGCTCTATTTGTTATATTTTACATGGCAATGTTCTGTTAAATGAATGGAAATTTTATATGAAGCATTTTGTTGGGTTAAATTTCGAGAAATCGCTAACTGTTTCCATTTGGAACATTACAGTGTTATTAGTTCAGATTTTGTGCGTTGAGTGACCGTATGATCATCAAAGTGTGTTGGATCAAAAGGGACAGTTGGGAGGTATGTTAGCAATTTGATCTTGTATGGTGGGTCCCTTGTACCTTCATGCATGACTGAAAGATGCAGAGTTGGTCAGAGTAATCTGGTATATTTTTAATAGTTGATGTAACAGAGCATATACATATTGTAGAGAACTTGTGTCGATACCCCCTGTAGTCATATTTATATCTTGTACTGCTGCCGAAAAATGATCGCTGGGTTGTAGTGTCGTTGACAGTGTTGTAACATGAGAGCATTATTGTTGAAGTTGTCCAATATGCTACTGTTGTGTTGTTGTATGAGCCTTGTAATTGTCCTTCAAGTAGAGTCATTTGAAGTATTGTCATAAGCAGTATATGAATGATCTGTTGAAGGTTTTATCATATGTATTGTCTCTATGGGCTTAGATGGCTTGACAAGTTGAGTTGATGATTGTTTGAGTCATTGATGTATGGAGAAGAGTATGTGATAATCTGTTGTTAGTATATGTGTCAAGAAGTTGTCATTGAATTGTTAAAAGGTTGTCAGTATTGTATATTGTATCGCTGTCTATAGTTGAGTCTTATGTTGAAGAGATCTTGATATGTAAATGGTTGGGTATGCTGCTAGGGTTTAGTATTTGATAATTTGAGAGGTTGCATGCATCTTGTCACAAAACAAGAATGCTTATGTTGTAAGAAGTCTATGTATTGAGTCAATTGGTCATTATTGTGTATTTCTTGTTGTACTTGACAACATTTGACTAAAACATGGATGAAACCTTCATCAATTCTCTTAATAAACTAGCAGCAGAAATCAACAGATCATTTTCCAAGGAGATGCTTACTATGCTGCAGCAAGAGCCACCACAAGAAAAACATGAGATGGGACCTAAAATCTATTCACTTGGGACAGATTTGAAATTCATGGGGATTACAGTAAAAGCCCTTCTCAAGCTAGAAAAACTTGACTCACTTCTCTCCAAGGTAGAAGTAGAACAGTCAGACGAGAAGAGCTTGATTTGGACTCTAAAACCAGCCATGCTTGCCTTCGTACAAAACAAGTCTTTGGAGCACCCTTGTGTAGGGGTCAAACTTCAAGTTGCCTCTTGTCTCAGTAGTATCACAATGTTGACCGCACCTATACCTCCTTACAGTGATGACATAATGAGGAGAGTCTTCAAACTGATAGTAGAGACCTTCTAGGATTTTGATAAAAGTGAGGGTCCCACCTTTGGGAAGAAGCTTGAGATCCTAGAATCCATAGCCATGGTTAGATCTTATGACCTCATGTTTGAGTTGGAGAGTGATGACTTGATCTTGCAAATGTTCCAACACTTCTTCAGCATTAGGAATTATCATCCTGACATGGTCAAAACACACATGCAGTCCAATTTATCTTCATGTATGGGAGGTCGTGATGCCATTTGAAGGGAGTTACAGTCTAGGTTATTGGCCATTTGGAGGAGAGAACATTTGGTCTCACCTGTTGCTTATGAACTAGCCAAAAGATTGGTTGAGCAGGACATTGATCTGTTTAGAAGACGATTGACCCAAGAGCAGTTGTGGAGGATTGGTGGTGACCAACCATGCAGCAAGAATGAGCTGAGGAAGAAGGGTCTTTGCTTCATCTGCAAGGAACCTTGGGGACTTGACCACTCATGCTTGAGTGACATAGAGGAGATGGCAAAGGTAGAACAAGAGGAGGTTCCTTCTGACTTTCCAGGTGATTATTCTTCTTTTATGGTCGAGCCCATGGGTTCTTATAACGATGCCTCTGAGGAGCATGCATAGCCATGTGGAGTTGGGGACAACAACTCCCGTATGCATCTATGTGAGACAGAAGGTTATGATGAGCAGCAAATTGTTCAGGGAGATGAGCTCCTAGTGGTGACTCAGCATGAGCAGCATATAGTGGAGCATGGATCAGATGGTGAGAAAACAGATGCACAGACAGCCTGCAAGGCTATAGTACTTGTGGACACTTGTCATCAGGAGGTGTTGGAGTCTGACAGGATAGTTTTGCAGGAAATTGGTAGATTGCAGGAATGTGGAGTTTTTAGTCAGATGAGGGGGGATCTTTTGGAGATGGTGGTGTATCCATCTTTGGGCCTACCCACTAATGAGGTGCGGATAGGTGCAGTGGCAGTCAGCAGCGCTGCAGTATCTCCAAGAAGCAACCCTCTCGAGGAGTACATAGACAGGGCTTGTAGCACGAGTTATCCACTTTTTTCCATTACAGAGAGAGAGGCAAGGTTTTCTCGATGGATATTGTTGATTGACCAAGTAGAGTTGAGTGAGTTGGGCACAGTTCAGCGTAGGGGACTTGTCCTATATGGTGCCTATGCATCTACTCCTTCCCACAAGATGGATTGGCGAGAGATCATGAGTTGGTATCCTATTGATGGAGTGTGATTCTTAGTCAGGAGAGTAGTACGGTAGGGGCCCTTAGAGATAAGGGATACTACATGCTCCAGTTGGCAACAGGACGTAGGCTAGTCGTCCATCAGCATTCCATCACAGCATCAGCATATTGGGGTTGACCTTGGTCTATACCAAGGGTTGGATTGGAAAGAGGTGATGAGTTGGTATTCTACTAGTGGAATAGCATTTATGTCCAGGGACAGAGCACAGTCAAAGCCATGGGACATGGATGATTATTGGCCATGGTGGCATTGGGATCCAAGAAGATCCATTGATAGCAGGTTGAGTCAGAGATGGGTTTGGGATCTAGGTATTGGGTAATAATTTCATGTTTGGTTAGCATGGAGGCATGATGTAGCACAGTGCTTCATATGGGATCTTGGTATCAGTTTGCATATGCCTCTGCAGTGGACAGATATGGATTGCTTGAGGGCAAGCAATCTTGGGGCAAGAGGATTTGTCATGTCCCCATTTTTATTTTCCTCTATAGTACAGCCATAGTGGATTTCCAGGGCACAGGATGGCCAAGATGGGGGAGCGGGATTATGTCATCAGGGGTCTCGGGGGAGTTTTGAGGAGTTTTTATGGGATCTGATGGCATTCGCTTAGCATATTCCATCATTCGCACAGCTTGCCTTTCGCTTCATTGCATTCTGACGACATTCAAAAAACAAGGTTATTACTGGGCCTGACTTGATTAATTACGTTTGAGGTGGCATTGTGGGAGGATCATCTAATGGAACGACTCAGTGTAATAGCTCGTTGGAACCGGAACAAGAAAATCTACAGGATGGGATGCTAAGAAGTGATTCCCAGTGGCCAGAGAGAGTGTGGCGAGCGATTTACCATTTTCCCAGATTAAAAATGACTTTAATTAGCCATTTAATTAAAAAAGGGAAAAATAATTAATTGGATGAAAAAGGCCAACAGTGACTTAAGTGGAATAAAATTAAATTAAAAAGTCATCTAAGATAAAGTCAAGGGAAGAGCTTCTAGAATAATAATAAAATAAGATGATTCTAGAAGCTTCGAGATCTATCTATGGAGTATTTAAAAGGAGGAGGAGATTATTTGGGACATCCTTGAGTTGAGTATTTTTCTTGTAGAGAGGTTTGGAGAACCAAAAGTTCCCAGCTTCAGCAGTAGCCCCAAAACAGAAACCCTTCTTAAAATTTGGGTACCAGAAGACAAGTGGTTCCCTAAGGCTTTGATCTTTAGCCTAGGGAAAAGTGTCCAAATTTATTTGTACTTTTCTCCTAAAGCGACTTTATAAGTGGTAAAGTCAATTTAATTTAAAAGTGACTTTATAAGTGGTAAAGTTACATTCTAATTTAAAAGTGACTTTATAAGTGGTAAAGTTACATTCTAATTAAAGGTGACTTTATTAAACTCAATGAAGAATTAGAAAGTGAAAAAATGAGTATGGAAATAAAACGCTAAGTGGGTCTTTATTTAAGTGGGTGAGTTAAAAAATAGAAAGTGAGAATTAAATGCACATTTAATCTCATCCCTAGATCTAAATGAATATCAGCGATTAGATCCTAGGGTAACCCAAAAGGTCATTTAGAGAATAAAAGGAGAAGAGAAGAGGAAGAGATCATTCTTTCATGAGCATTTGAGAGAAAAAGAAGAGAGAGCAAGGAGAAAATTTTTGAGCAGTGAAAAAGTGAAGGAGAGCAGGAAGAAGACATTTCAGCAAATCTGGGCAGCAGCATTTATTGGCACACATCCCAAGGAAAAAATTGTACAACAAGAGAAAGGCAAAGAAATCAAGGAAGGACAACAAGTTTTGGGGACGTTTTTCGAGGTTGGTCGTACAACATTTAATGTTGTTTTATTGCTATAAAAAAATTTGTTTTCACTGTTTGCTAATTGGCACGATTTTCAAGGTGGAGTTCAAGCACGAAAATCGAGATAAGTTGTAATTTGTGGTTGCTAGAATTTTTACTGTGTATTTCAGTTTCTTTGTAAAAGCATTTTCAGAAATAAAGAAGAGCTCTCAAACTAGTCTTCCCCAAGAGTTGTAGGGGGTTTTTCCAAGGTCACGTTGACCAAAAATCATTGTGTTATTTTTTGCGCGCTGTCATAATTCTGCTGTATTTTATTTCTGCAATTTCAGCGGTTGTGAAATCTCTAAATTTGTGTTTTCAGAAAATTATTGTCATTTCCAGATTTTAGAATTTTTATTGTGCTTGGATTTAAAACTAAATGCATGGAGTGATAAGGAAAACTGATAACCTGAGTGGGGGTTGAAATTTCTTCATGGTATCAGAGCTTGGTTGGCTGAAAAGTGCAGTTTGGGACAGCAAAGTTAAAATTACAGCAAACTGATTTTTACACAGAAAATAGAAACTTTTCCCACAAATTTGAAAATTTCAGTTTGGTAGAACAGTGAAACATGTCTTTGGGTTTGAGAGTTGAAGACAAGTTGGATGGGCAGAACAACTACAGTGCATGGAAGGAGAGAATCCAGAGCATCTTTGAGGAAGCAGAAGTCTGAGGCATTATGGTAAATACCAGACAGAAGCCAGTAGCAGTCCCTGCTGACCCTATACAATTGGTAGAGTTTAACAAAAAGAATGTTAAGGCAAAAAGATTGATTCTAGAAGGAATCAAAGATCATGTCGTTCCTCATGTGAGAGGAAAGACCTATGCACATGAGATGTGGACAGCCTTGACCAGTCTTTACCAGACCTCAAAAGAAAACAGAAAAATGGTCCTAAAGGAGAAACTGAAGGCCATTAAAATGGCTAAGACTGACAATGCTACAACATACCTCACAAAGATCACTTCAGTGAGAGATGAGTTGGCAGACGTAGGTGAGACCATTGCACCCACTGAGTTGGTGAGAATTGCTTTGAATGGTCTTCCCAAAACTTGGGAGAATTTTGTGGATGGCATTGTTGCACGGGAAAACCTGCCCGATTGGGAGAGGTTGTGGGATGATTGCACTCAGAATGAGATCAGAAAGAACCATCTTGGGGCAGCCAAATAGGTGGAGGAGGATGACAATGTGGCATTGTTAGCAAGAGGCAAGAAGGGCAGAGCAAAGAAGCAAGCTTCCAACAGCGGAGGCAAAGGCAAACAACAGAACAAGGAGAAGAACTATTCCAAAGTCAAATGTTGGAATTGTCAAAAGTTGGGACACTATGCTGTTGTGTGTCCGGAGAAGAAGAACAAGAAAGGGAAAGACAAACCCATGGCAGCTTCTGCAGAGATAGAGAGCTTCTCAAAGAGATTTGATCGGGAGTTTGGGTTCATAGCTTGTGAGGCTATTAGTGCAGGATCACCTACCATACAGGTTCAAAGGGAGTGTGCATTCCCCACTACTAGCAGAGCATCTTCTAGCATTTGGTATGTTGACAGTGGCGCAATCCGCCACATGACAGGAGTCAGAGAGTACTTCTCAGAGCGTTCATAGGGTGACACTAATATGGAGGTTATCCTTTAAAGTACCTATGAACACATCAATCCTATGCTCCTCTGGAATATTTTTAGTATTTACCCTTGTGTTCAATTTTTGGAACTCCTCAATGTGCTCCATTATTGAACCCTTTTGTTTGAGGCTTATCAATTGGCTAAAAGAAGTGTTGCTATTTGTATCCTCTTAATGTGTTGTCAATTCTTCCGTAAAAAGTGCCCAAGTGATAATTTGTTTACGAGAGCAAAGCCATTGATACCACACAAACTGATTTGGTTCCAAATAGAAAGTTGCAATACGTACCTTTTGTGTGTTTTGCAAATTATTGAGATCGAAAAATTGCTCCATCTGTAATATCCATGTTGCGGGATCCTTGCCATCAAACTTCCTCATATCGATTTTTTGAATATGGTGGGTCTTTGATCCCGCATTAGAGTCTATGAAATCATGATTAACATTCCTTTTGTTCGCATCATGAGTTTCCTTTACTACCTTTTCACCATTAGTAAGTATTTCTTGTAGAAAATTTGTCAAATCTGTCTTCAAATCTGCCATGTCTGTCTTCAAATCTGTCTTCAAATTGTCTTCAAATCTGCCATGTCTCTCTTCAAATATGTCTTCAAATCTATCTTCAAATCATCCATCTTAGCTTCCACGCCCTTTATCTTAGATTCCACGCCATTTATCTTAGCTTCTGTTAGCTCTTGTGAGAGTGACATTTGTTGCACTTGTTCTTGTAATTTTGATATATCATGTAGAATTCCTTCCTCTTCTTCATGGGTCATGCTAGAGCTTTCAGGTTGCTTACTAGGTGTTTGCATTTTCTTTCATCGGGGCATCAGTTACCGATAATAATGCTCTACTATGCCCTTTGAATTCTTTCAAAATAAATTTTCAACCAATCTTAAGCAAAAATTTAAAAGAATCTACACACCGTTTTTCACTTTGTAGGAGCTCGATATTGCCTCTGATATATCTCTGTACTTTCAGATCATCCAGTTCTGAAATTGCACCCTGCAGTAGCCCTCTATGTCCTCTTTCCAATGTCACCAGTCTAATCCAAATTGGATTCTCCAAGGAAGAGTTATGCGAAATCTCCCACAGTGAC
>APFE030706012.1:270570-373102 GCA_000404065.3 Pinus taeda
CCCAGCCGACCTAACAATAATAATATAAAGCCACAAAAATAACAATAGAGGGATTCTATGGGGCACGGTAATAACAAATAGGGGCACAACAATATTAATAAAGGATACAACTATAATAGTAATGGGGTAATCGCTAGTATTATAAGGACCCAACACCCATGTTTGATGGTGATCCACTCTCCGCAATTGATCATGTAAAGATTCATTGTGCATGCTTCAAAGGGGAAACTGTTCCACCAGGATGTCCTTATAGTATTGTTCATGAACTCTCTCCATGGTCATAGACTCATAACTAGTTGTTGCATAATCACGAACCTAGGAACATCTCATCTATTGAGGAGTTCGTTGAAGGATTTCTTAGACATTTTCAAGTATGCCTCGCATTAAACATTCAAGAGGAAGCTTTCATTGAGCATCATCATGACCTTGGGAATCTAGATGATGGGCAAGAAAGAGGACCCTCCCTGGGTCCACATGACGAAAATAGGCATGATGATAATTCTGAAAGCACATGTGATAGGGAGGGTGAGTTTGTAGAGAGTGAAGTTAAGGTTAACCCTACATTGTCCAAGGATTCTATCTTTGATGATCCACCCTTTGAAGCCCTTGGAGAAGGTGATCCCATAGCTCCTTCAGACATTGATATCAACAATTACTTACATATTAAAGAAGGAAAATGGGAGGTCTATGGAAATCATTTCGACAAGGACCCTATCTATGACACCGATGACGATGATACAGACAGGACCCTTGTCTTTCCTCACAATTCTTGGGTTGTAGTTGAGTCCCGTGTGGACCCTTTCCTCAACGCCTCTTATATTATCACTAATAATGAGGAATCCTCCATCTCTCCTAAGTGTGATCATCGTGGGCAATATGCTTCTTGTGTCTCTCCATCTCATCATTCTCCCTTTCCTACTAATCATAACCCTGTGGTGGCCATGAAGCACGACATAAATGATAGGAACCATGACAAGGGTGATATGCCTGAAGTTTCCATCCATCAAAGTTTATGAGCCTGATTGTTGACATCTCTATCCTCTGGTTAGAAGAAAGGATCTCGTGCAGTAGATTACATCCCTATTAAATTTAGTTAACAATGGTATGTTCTATGCTTAGCACAATTGCTTCAATGTTCCTTAAGCAGCCCAATAGCAATTTCCAATTTAAATTTCCAATAGCAATCACATTTAATCACATTGATAGTAAAAGTAGATAGGACATGAATCAAAATGCAGAAGACAAGCCAAGACAAGAGGACACCAAATTTGGCAGATGCCAAGGAAAAAACCCCAATGTGGGGAAACCTTTTGATCGGATCTTCTTATTATTATATCAAATGTTCAATAGAAAGAGAGTAAAAAAGTAAAATTGAATTGCCCAATTCAAAGTCAAAACAACCCAGTAAATTTCTACAGTCAATTGCACTCAAACTTCATCCCTAACCAAAAAGTAAACATTGATCAAAACAGCAATAAATTATCCTCAAAATAGCTTGGTCTTCCCAGTCAAACTCAGTCTCCAGCAGCGGTCAAATTCAGCCCAAAACAATCACAAAATCTACGGTCAAACTTGGTCAACCTTGCAGTCAGCCAGTAATTTTGGTTTGCAGTCAAAGTGCACAGAATGTCTTGATTTTTGTGCCAAAAGATGCAGCCTACTGAGACAGAAATAACCCCAAAAAATCGAAGTCAAATGATGCCTGGAAGGTCACTATCAACGCTAGTCAACGTTGGTCAAACTACAGAATTTCCTGTTATTTTCGGCCCTGTAATTCAGTCTGAAATTTCGTCCTCCTTGATCCATGCGTGTGAGAGAGAAGAGTGCCCAATGTAGTACGAACCAATGAGAGAAGGAGAGAGAATGTGTGAGTGATGAAGATGCCAAATGAGCTGAGAGCACACTTGTATTTATAGAAGTCTATGAGGGTGAAGAGTCATGTTTATTGGGCTTCATGAGCCTACATGATGATGTGGCCGACCTGAACAAATTGTACATGAGTGGGCATAAATTCAAAATCACAATCCCACTTGTCCAAATTGGATGATCTATGTATCAATTTTGGTCCTCTCGAAAAGAAGAATTTAATGCAATCATCATCTCCATCAAATGAGTTGTCCTAACGTAGAATTTGGCCCTAGTTGCCAATTTTAACAATCCCTCTCAACTAGGGATAATTCTACTAGCCAATCCATCCATCCATCATTTTCGTTCATGAAGCTAGTGTAGTTTTTCTTTATCATATGTGAAGTTGTTGGGCTTGTCTTTGTGAGGGATTTTTCGTATGATCATTTGAAGTATGGTGAATTATTTCCCTAGAGGTACATGAATGTTCATGAATTGCCTTGATAAGTCATCATTTGCAATATAAAGAAGTATAAATTTCCCTTTGTAACCTAGCTGTTGCTCAGGCCATACGAAGTTGCTGGGGAAATCCTTGGTTGGAATTAAGTCTACCTAAACATTGATTTCATTTGACTCCATTCTCCCAATTGGCTAGGCACTGGTCTAGTTCAAAGGTGATCGCAAAAAGAAAATTCTTTTTCACCTCCTTCTTTTCTAAGCCCCAAACTAGAAGGCCATCTAGGGAATCACACAAATTCTATCGTAGCCATCAAAAATTGAGGAAAATTGGTCTAGAGCTGTGTTGGCGAATTCTCTAGAGGTCCTCCAAATTTGAGGCTATTCCAAAGGTGGAATCTCGAGATATCGCAAGCCCTAGCTCGGAAACCATTTCGCTAGTTTTCCTTTGGTTAGTGGCTTCATAAAGGATCATTGCATTAAACATTAAAGTCAAATACCATCTCTTTGATCCTTTCCTTCTCCCTTACTTGGTCAAGATCCATTGTTTGAAGCTTCATTCCAAAACCTTAACCTCGTTTGGGCCCATTAGGGTTTCTTTGTGGTCCTGCAACTTTGTGATTCAAATTCCTCCAAGATTACGTAGAAACCATTTCTCCTTTGGGATTCTTAGGTCTAGGATACCTCTTGTTAAGGGATATTCTCCAAACCTATGTCTAGGTATCCCCCAACCCTTCTTAGAGAGCCAATCACCTTGCTTTCAAAGAAAATAAACCAATTATCTAAGCCTCTCTTGTGAATAGGCTTTAGGAATCACTCCACATCCTATCATTGATCTATCTATCCTCGTGATTCCTCTCGTATCGAGACTCCTCTCATCGGTGAAAATCCGTAAAGTGCAGGGAGCTTTCGCTGAGGTGACAGTGGGCTATTTCTCCATTGTTGCCACTTGACCTAGTAGTTGCTCTATAAGATCCCCTCCTAGGACGCCTACTAGTTTGAGCAGTAACATGTCTCATTTGAAGCAGATTCTATAAGAAGAGCAGAGTTTTAAGGGTTTTCCCTTTGGAAGGGTTCTAAACTGGCTGAGAGCCTAATTTCTGTGTCCTCTATTGTTACTGTTTCGTTCTTGATATTTGTTTGGTGAAAATATCTAACTAAAGAACATAAGAAGATTAACAAAGTTCACAAGCAAATTTTATTTTATTTTATTTTTACTAGAGGAATCGGCAACGGCGGTGGTATCGTACTCGCGTTACACAGGGTCGAGTCCCATCGGCTACCTCTATAACCTCTAGGAGGGCCCGCCTAAACGTCCCCCGGGTACTCTTGGGGTTTGAACTTGTGACCTGCATAGCTGCACGAACGACTTAGCAAATCGTTTTCTTGCCATTAGACCAAACCCCTGCGGGCTAGTTCACAAGCAAATATTAAGGTTAAAGAAAATTGGAATTAATAGCTGCCACTTTGAATTTTCCAAGACTTGGTACACCATCCTCCTTGTCCAAAGAACTGTTATTCACATATTGACATTTGTTCTTCACAAATCTGATCTTCTCGGTGCTGGTCTTTACGTTGTTCTCTGCTCTGATACAATGTAGATTTTCTCCGGAATTCTGCAACTGCTATGATGAACAATCTGAAACTAATTTATTTTCACCAAGACATGGAATTTCTCCACAATAAATAAGCAGCGGAATAAAGCATAGAGATAAAGAACAAATTCACACAATTAACATTGTAATTTTTCTTGGGAAAACCCTCTCTTTGCTGTAGAAGTTTATTGATAGAGTAAATAGATGAAATACAAAGCAGTCTGTCTATTGAGAACAGAGATGTTCTCCTGCTGATCTAGCCTAGACTTGCCTGCAAAAACTTCGATCACGGCTCCTACTTCCTTGCACAGTCTCTGTGCCTATTTCTTAGCACAGGAATTCTCCTATTTCCTAGCGCAGCAGTGACTCCTATTATTTAGGTAAAACCTCCTAAATCCTAGTGCAAATCTGCCAAGAAAGTCTTTCTCAATTCTGCATATTGGTTCCTCCTTGATACACGCTCTCAACAAGAAGCTCTCTTCACACAAACTCGTGCAAATAATAATGATACAAACTTGTGCCTTCATCCTCCTTTTAAACAATTTGATCCACGCTATATCTAGCAAGTATGAATTTAGACACGAGTTGAGTTTGACTTGTTAGCTAAGTTGAACTGCTAGTTAAACTTGTCCTTGATTCAATGAAGACTGAAGCTCCCAATTCGAACTGGCACTTGGACATCGACTTAACTGACCCTCCAATCTTTGTGCATGAATTTTCTGTCTCCACGAATTCGTCCATCTACACCAACTCGTCCATGCTAAAAGAAACACTGATCATGGTCTTTCTCTGGCTAAGGCACAAGCCAGAGAAGGCCTTCTCTCGCTAATATTTTCAACATGTTACTTGGTGAATCTGAGCTTTCCATGGTGATAAATGATCTATTGACTTGCTAATCCATTCACACTTTAAAGGTCAATCTAATAATTGGCTTTTCCATCACTTTGGCACTGAATTTACAGCAAACCTATGATATGGTGGTTCACTATTTAATTGGCAATGTATGTTTATTTTGATGATATGGTGAATAGTTTCCAAATCTGGAAATAACAACTAGGAATATCATTTCTGACTTTTGATTTCACTCTTAAATTCAAGGATCAATGCTTGGTGCAATAAATCAAACATGCTTGTATGTCATTACTCCATAACTTCATTAAGTAATCAAACTAGTGTTGCAATATTTCTCATGGTTCATGTTGCACTTAACTTTTACTGTTTATTGATCATCTTTCACAGTTCTGGATACATCATAAGCTAAAAACTGCAATCTGGAACTTACTTTACAGTCTTGAGGATGACTCTCTCACCTCAATGCTACATGGTTAATAACACTTGTTAATGGAAGGTTCACATATACTTTTAAATCATAATTTATAATTCTCAGTGAATTCTATCTAGCACATTGATCAAAGTTGAACAAATCCGCTAGCATAACTTTGCACTAAGGCTGTCACATTTCTCTTTACATTTCCAGCATTGATTGTGCTTTTACTGTATAAGTTTGGAGAAAATGTATGTTTGTTGTTATATATTAAAATTCACACATTCCTTTCATATTTGAGCTGCAGGTAAGAACTCTAGGATTTATTGCTTCTTGTGACAATTTGGTACATTTGGCTTGCATTCACACTTAGGGGACCGATTTAATAATTAATTTGCACATTTCATCACACTCCTCTCATACAAATTAAGGCAAATTAACTTGTTCAGATTAATCACACATTAAGATAATCAACTAAACTTCTCTCTCTACCATACTACAAAGTTTTGGTTTAGTCGATCATTAATGAATACCCCACTAGGCTAGGAAATGTTTCCTTAGTCTAAAGTGAGAGGCAAGGCCACAGAAATGACATTGAGTGGCTTGCCTAATAGTTACCACCAGTTTCTCATGCTTACAGTTTATACTTTTCCATGGTGAAAATTTGAGTGGTAACAGGACTAATTATGGCACATCAATGAATGGTTTAATTACATCTTCTCCATTGCATTCAAATCCATTCGCTTTTTTATATGGACTCCATTGCCTAATTGGATAGACATTGATGCAAGTCCACCATTTGTTCTAAAGAGCATCTTGAACATTTTTTTCTAGGGTTTTCTCTGCTTCTGCCAAAAAAAGAAACAACCTAAAGTGAGAGGAAGAGTAGTTGTGATAACAGCTAGAAACCTTCCTAAGTGCTTCTAGGGTTGCACTTTGTTCATGGATTTGATTATCTTTAAGCACAGATCTATGGGCTAACAACTCAATGGAATATAAATTTGAATGGGAGAATATAGAATACTTCAAACTCTGAACAGTGCTGTGCAGGCGTTTAGGCGAGTTTCCAAACAAGGTGTGCTTTACAGCTTGAAGACAAGTATTCTATTGACCTAAAAATATTAAATAAATCTGTATTAATAGAAACAAAACTTATGTGCACATATTTCCTTTTAATTCAAGGGAACTGAAGTTGTGATTACTTATGTCAATCGAAAAGTATTTTAGGTAGCTCACAAGCACATATCTATGGCTTTTGAGTAACATCTGAAGCTGAAAGCTAGTTCTGAGCAATCAGTGCTTATAACAACATCTTAAGACTTTTCCAATGCTATGTTTTTGATGTGCTCAATGCAGACTTTTTTTCCTTTTAGAGATGGATTTCAACTCAGTGCAGCTGATGATGAAAAATTGATCATTAGAGTTTCAGTAATGATGATCAAATGAACAGCTTTATTGAGATGGGATTATGTTTTTGCTTGTTAATCCTGCATTAGAAATTTAGAAAAGATATATGGTTACAATCTTGCATCATAGCATTTGTTCCCATGAACTTAAACACAAACATGAGCAAATTGTCATATCAAAACAACAAGGTAATGGAAAAGTGCCAATCACAAGCTTGAAAATATCGAGATGGGTGTGAGATTTATTTACAGAATTAGATTGGTGATTAGTACATGATTACTCAAATATAACATCACAGAATTTTTAACCATTCAGAAAGATCCCGATATTAACTAATCAAAGGGAATGTTAACTCTTGTTTCATAAACTTAAAACTAGATATTTCTTTCTTACTTCGCTGTACAAAAGAAAAAATATTAGCAATAGCTGACACATTTTACCTAAATGAAATTTATAGCATGATAACCTACCAGAGATGCTTGGAATCTTGTGAAGAACCAAAACGTATAGTATTCCCTCCCAGAATCAGCAATATCGATGATAGACTCATTCACCAATCCATAGAAAGGATCCCCTATTAGTTTGTTTTTCAAGAGGGTCCCCAGGACACTGTTAAAACATCTAATGTAAGTAAAGGCTCACAAACAATATTGTCATATTTAGCAATATACAAAATATACAAACAATAACTACAATGATAACGTGTTACATCATAGCTTTATTATTTCTCAAAACAAGTCATGGTAGAACCTTTCTTGCAAGATTTACTAGTGGATATGTGATTAATGATTGGAAGACATAAGTTCACTGAAAATTCAAGAACCCATTCACTCATTAAAATATTGCTTAAGCCCATCAAAGGTAACATTACTTACTAATAATGAACATGGTTACACAGAGGCAGTAGTCATTGAAGGTAGCCTGACACTTGCACATTCCCTCTACCTTCAACTTGTAATAATAATCATGAAGCTTAGCCACAAAAGCAGTACTGTGATAAACAAAAACAAGAGACATATCCATGATATTGGTTGAAAACTGTATAAGTAATAGATATAAGATTATTAGCAATCTTCATTATTATTAGAAATTGTGTCAAGAAAAAGGAATAATGGATTCTGAAGCCACTGCTTGCCGTTAAGGTTTATATCCTAGCCACCATGGAGAACCAATCAACAACGAAAATCTCACAAAGGGTGCCCTGTGTTTGTAGCAGTAGGGGTGTGAAAGCAGCAATGGAGGAAAAGCACAGCAGTCCCAATGACCCCTCATTTGAGAAAGGGGTCACTGAATTCCAGGCTTTGGCTGCTGAAGGCTTGAAGACTGGAAAATGGACCAAGATAGACTATGATCGGTTTGTTAAGTGCACAATAGGCCTTCCAAGAGTGAGTATCACAATCAACGTCCCGAAAGAAAATCTCTCTTGTTTGCAAAAATGGCATTGATTGGGAAATTAAGGGGGCTCTAGCCAAACCCTATGACAATCAAGTTATGGCTAAATGAGTATTGGTGTCCCCTTATGAAAGGAACATTGTCCCTTTTTCTTAGTGGCAAAGGCCATACAACCATTCTGCTCCAGTATAAAGAAGATAGCAATGTTCCACCAAGCCTCTCAGACAAGGAGATGCGGGAATAGGTAAACACGTCCAAGGGACACATGGAGACACCCAACAAATTACATCAAGGTCCCCGACATAAGGAACCCCATTTGAAATCCTAAAAAATTTAAAAATTAAGTATATGAAAAGGAATGACAAGTGACAAACATGAACAATGAAAACATGAAATAAATATTGAAATTTCCATGTAAGTAGTAACAATCACGATTTTCTTTTTTTTTCATCCATTGAACAATAATCATGGGAGGGCATCGAGGAGTCCCTTTTCTCAAAAAGCAATGCCCAAGCATCACCCATTTCTTGGGAAACATCCCACCCTGCATCTGCACGAGTTTCCCCAAAAGAGGAAAGTGGGCAAACATCCTACATTGAGTTTCCCCATCCTGAAAATGTGGGGAGCATAGGGAGTGCAACCCCCACTTGTGGGAGAGTGTTCCCATGTAGTAATACAATATAGGGATCTAATTTTTGAAGTGGACAATAATATAAGGGATTTGTAGCCTACGTTTTAATCACTGGTCTTTGGACTTCAATCTGAAAGAGGATATCCCCAAAGTTGTATGGCCTGTGATCACCTTCTGCATCTCCCATTAATTTTAGTGGGTGCCTTGACCTAAAGCACAGGCAGGTACATATACAGCACTGAACTGAAGGCAAATCAATATGCATGTGCCTGGCTATGCATTGAGGTTGATCTTGAGAAGGGTTTACCTCAGGCCATCCAGCTAAACCTATGTGGATGGCATCATCTGCAGCATCTAGATTACAAGTAACTCCCATGTAAATGCAGTAAGTGCCATGCAAATGGCCATTTTGCAAAACACTCCAAAAAGGGACAACGAACTCAACTGGAAAGAGACCCCCAAAATATGAAAACAATTAGCAACCAAAGAGAAGAATCCCCCAACACATCTTCAATCTCAAATGAAATGCACACTCCTCCAATAACAAATCGCTTTAAAATCCTGAATTCAATGGGAAATGAGCATAGACCCAGAAAAGGAGAAGAGGAAGGGGAAACCCCAACACCCAAGGAAGATTCAGAAGCAATAAAAGACCAAATGAAGGAAACATCGAAAGGAGTAGCAGAGCCAATGCAGACTGGAATGCAAGAGACCGTAGAATATGAGATGGAATCCACAAATTCAAGAGCCACCAGTAGTGGCAAAAGAAGAGTTGGGGCAAACCTCTCATAAGAAAAAAAGTAGGGGAACTTAAGGAACACCTAGTTCAACATATGCAGGAGTGTTGGGAAGGCAAACTCCTTTCAGCCCCTAATCACTTCTACGAGGAGAAAAGTCCAGGGAGGAGCTCAGAGAAAGAGAAAAGATTCCAACAAGGCAATATGTTCCCAATACTTGCTAGCCAAATATGGCTATACACTAGGAGTTTCAAACAAAATCTAGGTATGTCTTTCAATATGTCTTGATATGTGATCAGTTTGTCAAACAGTACACACATAATCAAATCAGTGGTTGCAGGAAATCTAGGGAAGAGACATCACCAATATATTTGTATCCCTGTATGACAAGGAGATCAAATGAAAAATTATCATCAAGTGATTATTACTATGGGAGGTTTTTTTACTTGGTTAATTATCATCTCCTTATGAGAACTTAATAATTAATTGAGCTTTTTCCTCCACGCATAACCCCAAAGTCGTAGTATGGCTTGATGATGAGGTCTTGGATGATTCATAGTGTCTAGAGTCATTGTATATTACCATAGTAAATCACACAAAAAAAAAATTGTGGAATTTGATTAGGTCTAGGGGGTCATTTTTTAATTTTTAAAATTTCCTGCAAGACAGAAATTGGAATACAATTTGTATATGAAATGTAATAAGAGATGTCTAGAGAAGTTGTATGGGGTATGAGTAATAAAAATTACACCTCTCACCCTTAAATTTCTACTATTGCACACTTTGAAAGGTTAAAAATGTGTTATGAACCCTCAAAACCCACTTTTCCTTAAGTTTAGTGGAAAATTTGGCAATAAATTAAACCAGAAATAAACTAAATGGAGAGAGATAAATTGCTTCATGTGACAAAATGACTTGGAAATTATCTCAAGTCAAAGGAATGAGTCAAAGGACAAGTTCGAAGATAATTTGGCACCTTGCATCTTAAATACATGGCCCACTCAAGGAAATCGAATTTCTTGACATAACTGAGAAAATCGAATTTGTGGATCTAATGCACATTTGGGAGGATTTGGAAGAATATTTGGCAAAGATTTTTATGGGAAATTGTTCCCACATTGGTTCCCACCCATATACACTTGTCATTTCATCATGGAATTTGATTTTACTTGAGGGATTTATTGATGCCACTTGGGAAATTCGAATTTGCATGAAGGTGTTTTGGGATTGTCACTCATTTGCTTTGGGATCGTCACCATTTGCCTTAGGATTGGCTCCCAAGATTCTATATAATAAGAGTTTTGTGTTCTCACTTGGAGAACCATTGTTTTACTAGTTATTGTGCTTGCGGAAACGCTGCTAGTTTGTACATTTTTCAAGAATATCAATAAAAAGACTTTGGAGGTCCATTCATGGATGTTCTTCCTTTGGAGCATGGTGCATTGTGGGTTATTGGCATAATCTTTTATATTCTGAGTTATTTCATTTTCCATTTATTCCTATAAACTTGCTAGTGCAAAGCTATCTTGTGTTAGCATTTAATTTGAAAGTAGGCTTTAAATATTGGAAGTTCTAGTTTATTTTCAAATAAATTTCTAGAAGTTTCAATTCATTTTTGTTTATCTAAATCTATATGGACTAATGAGTGACTTGAGTATTGTAGAGGAATTCTTTTTTTTTTATCAAGCGTGAGGAGAAGTCTTTGGGAGACCAACCTGTTGAAATATGTAACTAGATTCAGTCTTCATAAATGTATTTGAGTCACAATGAAATGTATTTATCAAAAGAATGAAGAAAATATTATTATTATTATTATGACTTATTAAATCATGGGTTTCATGCTTGAGTCATCTTGTTTTAGGTCAAAATCCCCATTGAGAACTTCTAGGATTTATTCTGAGTCATTAGAGTCATTGTCCATTAAAAGAGACCATTCTTGGGCTTTTGAATCATGTAAAAAGAATTAATATTGAGTCAAATATGTTATTTGTTCCCTCCACACCAAGTCGGCCTCAAAGAGATCAAGTCAGCTTCAAGAAGGGCAATTCGACCTCATTGGAAAACTATATATACAAGGCAATTCGAATTCATTTGGAGCAATTCACACTCTCTCTCATAGTTTGATATCCGGAAGTTGGAAGCTGAGAAATACGGAGTTGAAGAAGAGCTGGAAAGGGGTTGAAAAGGAGTGTAAAATTTCAGATGTAAGAAGAAGTCATCAAGATCGAAATTTTGGGCCATTTATCTCAATGTTGTGAAAATCGTGATCGGGATTAAATCGGCGCGGGGAACAAATCGGAAAAAAATTGGAAAAATCGGAAAAAATCGGGAAAAAATCGTTTGGTACAAAAGTATTCATTTTTTTCATTTTTTCTCAATTTTTTTAATATCTAAACCATCTACAACATAAAATAAATACATTGACACATAAATATGATAAAAAAACTAATATATAAGATGTTTAATATCATTTCTAGCGCTAAAATCACACATAACATTGAATCATGTCCTAAATAGAAAGTCCTGACTCCTGAGTCCCAACTCAGCCTCAAAATATCAACAAAAAAATATGATAATGTATCTCATCATGTCATAATGTCATATACAATAAAATGAAAGTCTAATCCTATTGATTTCCTCTGCCCCCTTACGAGAAAATGCCACAGCTTTCCCTTTCCCTCTAGATGTAGATGCTGGTGCCCGTGCTGGTGGAGATGGCAGTGGATTTGATGTGCTCTAGAAGCCGAAGAACTAGAAGTAGGAGTTATAGGAGGTAGACCACGTCCTCTACTGGTGGCAGGGGTAGCCCGGGCAGGTGGTGTCACCTGGAAACATTACAATCTCCCAATCCTGAAATCCTGAAAAATTGATAAGTCTGCGGAATTTTAAATGAAATCTAAAATTCTACTTTCTCCATATGAAATCCAATGAGGCTGGAACCACTCCCAAACATCCTGAGTCATTTCATGGTAATGTTAAAAATTTAAGTAAAAGGATGAAAATGAAGATTAAGGAGAATGTCACTTTTACTTTAAGAATTTAACATTACCATAATAGCATATCCATACTAGGGCCTAGACTTGATCATTAAGCAATTGAAAAACCAAAAAAAAAATTATAAAATCGTGCTGCCCCAACCCCCCACGATTTTTTAAGAAAAAAATCGCAATTTTTTGGTAAAAATCGCGATTTTTTTCACTAAAAATCGGCAAAAAAAAATTAGGCGATTTTTTCGTTTATTTATCGCGATTTAATCGCGATTTTCACAACACTGATTTATCTTTCACTCGAGAGGAGTATCTAGGGAGATCAAAGTTTTCCTTTGTCTGGTCGAAGCTGCTACTGCTACCAGTTGTTGGGTCGAAGCTACCACTGCAAATTAATGCTGCTAGGTCGAAGTTGTTGTTGAAGAGTTATCATCTGCAAGAAGGATTGAGGGTTCACTTGGTGTCGAAGAAGTCTTTGTCTAAGTCAAGAGTCTTGGATTATCTCGAGAAACTATTGAAGGAAGAATTGTTGACTGGGTTTTCCCCTAGATAGAGGTTTTGCCCTAGTTGTCTACCTAAATCTGTTGTCCTTGTGGTATTGTTTTGGTAATTGCTTGATGAACTAAAAGATAAAAGAATCACAAGTAATTATCTATATAAGAAAATCTTTCTACGTTTTTGATTTTCTAACATGGTTTTAGAGCTAAGGCGAAGGAGGAAAAAGGCAATTTTGAGCATCTACTGAAAGGAGTCTAAAGGATTGATCAAGGAATCATATAAGGAGCTCTTATAAGGGAAGAAGCTCACTAGCTTCAAGGACAATGTCTAACACAATAAAGAGTGAGAACAAATTAGAAGGAACATCAAATTATAGGGCATGGAAGAAAAGAATTGACCTCATTCTTGAAAAGAACAAGGTCTTGGATTTGGTCAAAAGAAAGGTGAAGAAACCTACCGAAGAATCCAGTGATGCAAATAAAGTGAAGTTTAGAGAGTCAGAAATATTGGCTATGACACTGATGGTAGAAAGCAAAAAGGACAATCTTGTCCCATACATTTCCAATATAGACCATGCTCAAGAAATGTATAAAGTCTTATCAAAATTGTTCACTATTAAAAACATCGGTCAAGTAGCAAGTTTGAAGAATGAATTAAGGACTACAAAAATGACAAAGGATGACATTGTGGCTTCCTTCTTTGTAAGGATATCTAGAATTAGAGATTAACTTCAAGCCATAGATGAAATTGTACCGGAAAAGGAGCTAGTAATTACTGCATTATTGGGATTGCCACCTACTTGGAGTTCTTTTGCTTCAGGTCTCAATAGTTGGAAAGAAAAAGTTTCAAATGCATAATTCGCTTTTCACAAGAAAGGAAACTTCAAAAAGTCAAAAGCGCCAAGAAGGAAGGTCAATATGTCCAAGATAGAATGCTACCAATGTCAAAAAATGGATCACTATAGAAGTCACTGTCCTGACAATCCGAAGAACAAGAAAAGAAACAAAGACCAAGCCAATGTTGTTGAAGAAGGAGCTCCAAAGAAGAATAAGCCTAAAGAATTGGATATAAGGGACTTACGCTACTAAGTCCTTTGATCTAACCCTTAGTTATTTCATTGTTTGATTTCTAGTATTTGTAGGTTTAACATATTTTTGGAAAAGCATTTTTATTTGTTTTTATAAGGTTATAGATTTCCCTCAAGCTTGGAGGGAGCCCTCACCAACCTTCAAAGATGAGTATCTTATTACCTTTTTCATTTTTAGTTTTGCTTACTTATCTAATTTTGCTTGCGTTAAATACTAGTCACATTTCTATTCATATTTTCATTGTTTAGGGAAACTTGTTGAAGACTCAAGGATTGTGGAAGAAGGTCTCACAAGACAAAGCATTGGAATTAGAAGGTTTGTTAAGAAACAAAAGGTATGTTTTGAACTACTAGTTTTTTGCTCTCTTCATATTCATTTTTGACAAACTATTACTAACATCATTGTGTCTAGCTTTCTTGAATCTTAAGGATTCTTGATTGGGTGATTCATCATTAGATAAATCTACCCTCATCATATCTTTGATTCTCTTGTGGAACCCTAGAAAGGCTCTCTGTGAAAAACCCTAACTTAAGGGTATGGTGATGATAACGTGTGAAACCCTAGCCTACTTAAGGTTATTGATGAAGTCTAGAGAAAATGTTTGATGCTTTGATAATGTCATGTTTGGCGTTTTGGTCTGGTTATGAAAACCCTAACTTGTTAGGGTTGAATGGTGATAACTTAAAACTCAAACTTTTGAAGTTTTAATTGTTAGGGTTTGTTGTGTTATGTATTGAAACCCTAGATCTTTAGGGTTTGGTAGAGTTCATAAGAAATACCCTTATTTCATATAGTGTCCTAGAAATGAAATCATAGGTATATATGTGTTTGTCCGATCAAAACCCTAGTCTGATCAAGTTTGTTATATGTCTAACCTTAATATATTGATGTTTGTGTCAATGGATTTGACTAACACATGTTATGATATGCTTGATGATGAAGTCCTACATATATGTGTTGACCTAATTGTTGATGGTCTTGAGTCCTAGGGTTTGGAACTAAGCCCTAGTCGAAGTTTGATTCTCTAACTTGATAGTATTTGTGAATTCTAGGGTTTTGTAACTAAACCTTAGTAGAAGTTAAAATCTCTGATATACGATGAAAGTGTGACAATCTGAGATTCATGAAAGGTTGATAAAAACCTGAAATTGTATTGTGATCAGTTTGATTGTTGAGAATTAGTAAAATCTAGGGTTTACAACTAACCCTAGTGAAAGCTAGCCATGTTGATACTTTAAATTGCACTGTGATTGGTTTTGATTGTTAAATCTCATGTATGAAATCTAGGGTTTTGCACTAAATCCTAGTAGGGAGTCTAACATATAAATTCTAAAGTTGTTAAATGCATTGTAGATCTATATTTTTTTGAATTGCTTCTAAGGTTTACAATATTTTGTATTAGGGTATGTCATACCTCTGGGAGAAATATTGAAAACCTAGATATAATGAAGGTTGTTATGTTCGAGATGCTCAGAGTCTTCATGATATAGTCTAAGGTGTATGACAAAAACCCTAGCAAGAAGTTGAAAAGTATGTGTCTCTTGTTTGTAACTAAGTTTGGGTATTTCATGTCTAAAGTTGAATGCTTCCATTTTTCTGATATGGTTAACTTCATGCTTCTATAGATTTGGTTGTACTTGTTATCTAAGTTGTGCAGGTACATAATCTTCAAGATGGTGAAGATGTTCGTAAGTAAAGCGGATATGATAAGCATAATGAAGAAAGTTATAATGGTCATGATAACTCTAATAAAAAGGATGGAAGCCATGAAAGATCCTCCGATATCGTAGAAAAAAAATTGAGCCCCCTAAATTAAGAGGGAGCTTGAATGATAGAAATCTCCCTAAGTTAAGAGGGAGCCTGGATCTCCCTAGTTGAAAGGGAGGGCATATCATAGTCATGCATTTGAAAAAAGAAACTAAAGGATGTGTTTTTGAGGGGTTGCTAAGATAAGAAAAGCATGATCTGATTGAAGAATATGTTGTTGCATGTGAAGTAGGAAAGCAAAATGTATGATTGAGGAATCTTTTGTCAAGATTCATTTGAAAGTCCTATCGCGATAAATTGTGAAACAACATCAGTGGTCTGGAAGACCACAGAGGTTTGTATTTATTTATGTACATTTGAAAGTTTGTTACTAATTGGGGTTATGCTTGTACAGGTAAATCTCTTGGAGGTTTGATAGCATGTTTTACATGCTTATTGTTATCGATCAGTTTGATTAGAGAGATTTGTTGTTACCGATCTGCTTGATCAGGGAGGATTCGTTACCAATTGGAATAATCAGAAGAGTTGAGGCTTTGTGTGTGAGACACATTGCCTGGGAGGACATCTCGCAGACACTTTGTGTTGATGTCTAGTTCCCGAAGTAGGGAGGGTGGCATTGGTCATGGAGCTCTGACCTCGGATATGCACCTAGATCCCTGGGTTGATGGTCAGCAAATAAGTTTGATGGTACATGGAGAGGTTGAAAGTTTTAGTCCATCTTAGTCCCACCTGAATAGGTTGCCCTAGTCAGGAATCTAGTCCATGGCATTGCGGTGCCTAAATTCTTCATGGTTCATGTGTTTTGAGAACTTCCTTGTCCTTGTACTTATGAATACCTCCCTAGTTAAGAGGGAGTGTTGAAATATGTAACTAGGTCCGATCTTCATAAATGTATTTGAGTCATAATGAAATGTATTTATCAAAAGAATGAAGAAAATATTTATATTATTATTGTTATGACTTATTAAAGCATGGGTTTCATGCTTGGGTTATCTTGTTTTCGGTCAAAGTCCCCATTGAGGAGTTATAGGATTTGTTTTGAGTCATTAGAGTCATTGTCCATTAAAAGAGACCATTCTTGAGCTTTTGAATCATGTCAAAAGAATTAATATTGAGTCAAATATGTTATTTGTCCCCTCCACACCAAGTCAACCTCGAAGAGATCAAGTCAGCTTCAAGAAGGACAATTCAACCACACTGGAAGGCTATATATACAAGACAGTTCGAATTCATTTGGAGCAATTCACACTCTCTCTCATAGTTCGATATTCTGAAGCTGGAAGCTGAGAAATGCAAAGTTGAAGAAGAGTTGGAAAGGGGATGAAAAGAAGTGCGAAATTTTGGAGGCAAGAAGAAGTCATCAAGATCAAAATTATGGGCCATCTATCTCTCATTCAGGAGGAGTAACTAGGGAGATCAAAGTTTTCCTTTGTCTAGTCGAAGTTGTTGTCGTTGTTGCTGCTACCAATTGTTGGTTCGAAGCTGCTAGCTCGAAGTTGCTATTGAAGGGTTATCATCTGCAAGAAGGATTGAGTGTTGACTTGGTGTGGAGGAAGTCTTTGTTTAGGTCACGAGTCTTGGATTATCTTGAGAAACTATTGAAGCAAGAATTGTTGACTGGATTTTCCCCTAGATAGGGTTATTGCCATGGATATCCACCTACATCTGTTGTCCTCGTGCTATTGTTTTGGTAATTGCTTGATGAACTAAAAGATAAAATAATCACAAGTAATTATCTATATAAGAAAATCTTTCTGCTTTTCTGATTTTCTAACACAACCCACTCTTGAAGAACCTTCAAAGGAACTCTCATTTGTTATTTGGATTTCCATAGTTTATCTTACGAAAGAAACGTCTTGTAGGGATTCGTTTGGACATAGTTTGTATGCATGCAATCCATTTAAAAAAATTTAAACTTTTAAAATAGTGTTTCATTGTTTCATATTAGCTATTTGAGATCTTTTCTAAGCTAAACCAAGTAATGGGGTTCAATACCATCACTTGATTTGGTTTCTTGTATATTATTTGTATTTAATTTAGTTATTTTCATATTCTCTCTACACTCATTTGTCTCTTGATCTTGTAGCCCATAGGTAGAGTATTGGTGATAAGAGCATCAAGGAAGGATCACACAAACTCTAACATTTTTTCTTGTAGGAACTCTCAACCCCTTTCAAAGTCAATTTTTTTGAGGAGGTCGTGGACAAAGAGGAGGGCTCATTGTCCTGTGCAACATTTCATTCACCTTTGTAGGCCAAGCCTTGGGGCATCAAGAGACACTTATCTTCTTCAATCTTGAGAGCTTTCTCATTGTACTTTCTTCATTTTCTAAATTTGACTTTCAAGAAGGAGATCCATAGCTTGAGAAGCCTTATACATTGTAAAGATTCCTCTTGAAGTTTTACTTGAGACCTCTTGGAAGGTTCCTCATTTTGTAACATCTAATAAAAGTTTAGTTTTTCTTGTGGGAGCTTGGGTTTTCACCCAAGGCATCATTTTCCCCTTTTTGCAAAAAGAGAAACATGTGGGTGGTTTGATTTTGAGCTTGTTTTATTAATTTTTCATCTTGCATGCCTTAAAATTAACACAACATCACCTTCACAAGCTAATTTTCTGAATTTGCTTTTTGTTACTTATTTTCATGCTTTGCCATTTGACGTTTAGTGTTCAAGCACAATTCTAAATCTTACTTTTGGAAGCAATTTATTTTATGCAAAGCATCTCATTTCAAGTAGCAAAGTAGATTTAGTTACTCTGACAGTTTGTTTCATGTTGGCCTCACAATAGGCTCATTATTTGCATGCTCATTTATTTTGAGTTATTTGCTCATTTTGCAATCATATAAATTTTAAGCTTCATTGCTTTGGTTGGTTATTGGTTTATCATTTGTCAAAGCAATTATTTTCAACTTACAACCTTATACGTTTATGAGGCTTATGTATCTTGTATTATTTTGACCAACTATCCAAGTTATCTTGTTGAGCATATTTCTCTTACTTGAATCATTTCCATTTTTGCAAAGCATTTGTAAGCTTACTTGCATAGCATATTAGGCATTTTAATATAGTTGCATTTTTAACTTAATTTACCTCCCAGCATAAACTTGGTTGAAAGATATTTCTTAGGGACCCCTTTCTTTCATCAAATTGAGGGAGATAGACCCTCTTATGTGGTTAACATGGTGACCTTGCAGTTGTCAGTGCCACAGTCTCTGCAACACCAGAGGCATCGAGTGTGTTGAATAATCCAAGGGAGGTATCGTTAATATAGCCTCGGTTGTCTTTCTTTGGACCCCTTCCACAACTCACATAAGAGACTTGTCTCAAAATAGTTGGAAGAAATGTCACATCTAGACTAGGCATTTAGAATAAAAGTAACCAAGATAATTACATCAAATTTTAGTTTAGGTGCATTCATCCTAACACATTTTACTATTTTACTTGCAAATTATCCATGTACTTGTCATTGATGAATATGTTTTGAATTGAATACTTTATTTAGGCAAGTACCGTCTTATTTATTTTTATTTAAGGTTTAACTGGTTTCTTTTGCAAGTCATTTCCATATTGCTTCCTTACATGCTTTGGATTGGTGAATGATCATAGATTTTGAAAGCATATTTTATATCTTGCATTGATATCATATCTTGCTAACATCTTTTGTTTGATTGACAGGATTACTTGTGTTTCAATTTGAAACACTTCATTTTATTTTGAGCAAGTATTATGTATTTTTAAAGCAATATTTGAAGGCACTGGTTTTATATATGTTTATCATTATCTCATGTGTTGATAGTTATTAAAGCTTATTTCACTTTATATTGTTCATCTTATTTGCTCACAATCTCAAATAATTCTAATTTAACATCTCTTAGAAACCTTCTTAGTTTTCCATTTAGGGACCACCCCCCTTAGCTAACCTAGGAGAGAGCTTATACGGAGAGAGTTGGGAATAGGTGACAGACCCATTTCTTAGTTTTTCCACCAAACACACCTTCTAGGGTTAAGGGCTTTTCTCACTCACTGTTAGGTGTTCATGACAGGTGGAAAATACACATTTTTGGAATATGACTAACTTTTGGTTTTTTTAATGTTGGATTTTAGAGTTGGATTCTTGTTCACGTGGCAACTCCACTTATTTCATTTTCTGCAAGGATTTCTGCTTGAAGTCTTCTTCTCGTAGACTTCTTGCTAATCATGGACAGGTGCCTCTCTCTGGTATCCATTTGCTCTTTTAGGGTCAAGTGAGCATGACATCATGAATGATTTGTTCGCCCCTTGTGATTTTACTAACATTCCAGGCTATCTGAATTTTATTACAGATGAAGCCATTGAAGAGTTGCCTAGTTTTCTAGCTATGTTGCAAGAAACTTCTAGGAAGCCGACGTTTCAGGACATACCCGTACCCGAAACTCCGAAACTCAATGGAAACTTAACCATTATGTATCATCTATGAGTTAATATAGACTTGGTTTTCCTTCTAAATTGTCATCTATGGGTCTTATTCCCTTTTTCTTGCAAGATATTGTGTTATTCACTTATTTATAAATTTCTTTTTATATATATAAACATATCTAACTTTTCAGCCAACGTTTCAGCGGACATTTCCATTTTTGGGAGGTGATATTTCTAAACGTACCCGTTTCAGAAACTCTGAAACGTTTCGGCGCTTCGTGCAACTTAGTTTTCTAGGTAACAATGCCATTAGTACTGAAACTCACCTTAGGTATTTCCACCTTTGTGTGAGCAAATGGTGCCATGATATTAACCATGAGGATGTTAAAATGAGACTTTTCATCTTTTCATTTGATGGTGATGCTATGGATTGGTTCATAGACTTACCTGCTAACAATTTCGAATCTCTCGAATCAATCATTGACGCCTTTGAAGAAAAATATGGAGATGAAAGAAAGATCAAAGCAAAAGTTGAAGCAAATGATAAGGATCTCACCAAGGAGTTGACTCAAATGATTAAGGATATGCAACTCAACCAAGCTCGACTCATTAAGAACATGGAACTCAATCAAACAAGATTAATAGTAGATCATGCGAAGGAAATGAGTACCATGGAGGTTACTCATTCTAGTCAAATGGCCGCTCTTCAAAATAGGTTGCTTGCCATGGAAGAAAAACAAGTGCAATTAATCAACACCATGGAAACAAATCATGCCAAGGAAATAAATGTTACAAAGGCTAATCAAATCACTTTTCAGAATAGGTTGGAAGAAATGGAAAGTTTACAAGTACAGAAATTTCAACTTAGGTCATATCACGAATGGGAAAAGAACAAAGAAACAGATCATAAGTCTCCCAATCCACTGAAGCAAGCTTTATCTTATTATGAGGAGTTCATTTATTCCATTGAAAAATGGCTAAATGAAGGTGGACTAGATAGCAAGGAAACTGAGGGGAATCAAGTTTATACTTATGAGATTGATCTATCACCCATGTCAGAGCAGATGCGGAATGGAAAAAGGCAGGTCACATAAGTCTTGGATACTTCAAATTTTCCATCCAAGCATCTTCAAGATCGGGCGGAAAGGTCTACTTTGATTGCATCAACATCAACATCACAATCTATTAAGAAGAAAAGAAAAAAGTGGAAAGGATTTGGTAAATCTGATGACCATGTACAACACAGTGTTGGGATGGATCAAAGTCCTAAGATATTAGGAATTGGACAAGGCACATCAAAAAAGCAAGCAATGGATCTGCCTGTGAGTAGGCAGTTTCTCAAGATGGATTTCACTGAAGACATCTAATGCCATGCGGCATCTCTATATTATATTTCTAACTCTAGTCTTTGTCATTTTGGATAAGTAGTTTCATTTTTTATTAGATTCTCATTTATGCTCTTAGAATAAATTTCCATTATGTACTTCCTCACTTTTGTATTTGATTTTATATGATGATATTTTGAAAGGACGCTACTGATATATGTCTTTTGTTGGTGGATGTAGATTCTAGGTCCTTGCATATTATCACTTGCTATCTAGCATACATCCCCATGTGGAGCCAAATGCTAACCACTGGAGTGACCCCTGAAGACTTTTTGAAGACTCCATGCCCAAGGATGTACCAAAGGATGCTTGTACTATCAGAGATCATCATATCGACAAAGCTTTTTCAACCCTACTTCTTCTTTTGTTAATTTTGAAACATGTTCTTTGCTTAGGTCAATTACTTCAATAATTCATAAGTGCCCAAGATTAATTCCATTTCACATAAACTATAATCTCCGTAATTGACAAAAGAACATAAATAACATATGAAAAAGACAAGCCAAGACAAGAGAACACTGAGATTGGCTCAAGACAAGGAAAAACCCCAAGATGGGGAAACTCTTGAACAAATCTTCTTATTATTATCTTTAAATGTTCAATAGAGAAAGGGAGTGAGAAAATACAATATATGACAAGGAGGCAGCCCAGGCAAGTCTTCCATTCTCCCTTCAAACAATAGCAACCAGAATCTGCCCTAACCAGAGATCAATAGAAGACACAGCGGCTACAAGGAAGACCCAAAATAGAGTTCGGTCCTAGTTCAATTTGAGCGGCCTTCATAACTAATTATGATGAATCCAAAATGGATATATACTGGACAACACAAGATCTCGAACCTAGTTAGCCCATTCTGATTTTGTCAATAAAGTTTCCAATCACTGCAGCTGGCATACTTCTACATGATGCTTTTCATGGTTGTCTGTAACTTGATTTGTTGAGGGAGTAAGGCCTAACGACTCCTCCAACTAGCCCAATATAGACCTGCGGACCTCCTATAATTACTACAAGACTTACGGCCTTACAACCCCTCCTTCGTTATGCCTTGGATTACCTCAGCTGCATTTCGGACTCATCAAAAACCCATAACCAAATCTCCAAGCCACCCATATCAACCTCGGCCCTGTCCTCTTGTGTTGCGGCTTCCACAAAAGATGAAACCTTTTAATTTATGCCCAAACAATGTGTCTCAATGAGAATTGAGGACACCTATATACTAGCCCAATATAGACCTGTGGACCTCCTGTAATTACTACAAGACTTGCGGCCTTACAACCCCTCCTTCGTTATGCCTTGGATTACCTCAGCTGCATTTCGAACTCATCAAAAACCCATAACCAGATCTCCAAACCACCCATATCAACCTCGGCCCTGTCCTCCTTGTGTTGCGGCTTCCACAAAAGATGAAACCTTTTAATTTATGCCCAAACAATGTGTCTCAATGAGAATGGAGGACACCTATATATAAATATATATTATATTTATATATATATATATATATTTATAAATTTGTCCTTATGGAGGTAAAGCCGACCTTGACATTTGGATGCAAATTTGAATTTCAAATTTTCAATTTTCCCGCCTTAATAAAGTCATGAATTGCAGAATTTCTTTTGAATAAATAAAATCCAAATTTGGTGTTCTTGAGGTCGATTTTGGTCCTCTCGGAAAGAAGAATTCAATGCCACAATTATCTTCCTCAAAGGAGTTGTCCAAAGTGGGATTTGTACCTAGTTGCCAATTTTAACATCTTTTCATCTTTTTCTGTTGTACTCAAATTCCACAAGCCCTGCAAGAGGGAATGTAAAAGTGATGCTCATATGAGGAGTCGAGTTATGTAACAGGCCTGGGTAGCCAGGGACCTTGTCATCAAGTGAGTATTGTGAAAATTCCTAAACCGGAATCCCTACTGCAGCAACTAATGACATTTCTCCTATTTGTTAAATTCCTTTAACAAATTACTTGCAATTTACTAAGGAAAATATCAAAATACATACACTGCAGCCTTCACTTAATTAAATATAATGTGGAAACACGAAACTGAGCAAGAAATAAAATAAAACACAATGGCACCGTTATTTTTGGACAAATGTCCCCGGAAAAACCCAATGCGAGAAAACTGGTGCAGCAGATCTGAAGGTTTTATTATTATGAATTAGTAAATCTGAGTACAATTCCTTGGATGCTCAACTAGCAATCCAACATAGAAATAAACTGGACAAAACAAATAGTTAGATGCTCTAACCCTATCACTGGAAGAATCCAAGTCTGATCACGCTACATTGGAGCCTCTGCATCCCCTCTGCGCAGCACTGCGTAAGCCTCACGCAGTCTTTGCATCACCCCTGCTAGGAATCACGCTGCTCCTCCTTCGGACCCTCTGTTGGCTAGAAATTCTGAATTTCTGACCCCCGGCCTCACACCCCGACTCCCGGCTTTCGAAACTCGATTTCCTCAATGGGAATTCAATCTCCCAATAAGGCCTGCGCTGTCACTGTTTCAACTCTGCATGGGCCAGCGTCTGCCTCTCTCTAGACGTCATTCTGCCCTCTCTATTTTGTACTCTCCGGCCCAAGAAAACTTCCCTCTTCTGGATACTCTCTGCCCCTCACTGCAAAAGATCACTTTGATCACTCCTCTAGCAATTGCTGCGTTGCCCTCTCTGAGAAATTCGATCTTCTTGATCTCTCTCGGTGTGTTTTCCAAATGACCCTCAAGCCTCCTTAAATAATCTTCTCATTGACATTCAACGTGTTGATTTTTGGGTAGCATCAGATGTGCTCTAACTCTGAAATTTTGTGGAGGGGCTAGAACACATGAGATCTCCAAGACCCAGAAATTGTTTGGAGAAATTCCAAACGAAGATCATGTTATTCAAATAATTAATTATTTTTAATGGTGCCTAAGTTAAAACTTAGGAAATTAAAATAATTAAAGTGAATTAATGTAAATATGGGTGAGAAGCTTCTAAGTGACGAGGATCAAGTCTAATTTAATCTTAGCGGTTGATTAGAGATTAGACCACAACGGTTGATTTCTCAACAGGAAAAGTATAAAGGAAGGCTTGGGGTCAGTTGGACAACACACACAAAGAGATTGAGGAAATCGATTTTCTGAGGTGAGAAGTTCTCAAAAGGGAAATCAATTGGGAGATCTTGCAGCTAAGGGGCAATGATAGTTCGGGAATACAAACAGAGAGGCAGAGAGAAGCTTGTGGAGGCAGCGCAATAGCTAGGAGAGCTGACGCTCGGCCAGTCTGGGCCCACGCAGCCTTGACGCAGAGCCAGAAAGGCCAGTGCAGAGGGAGAGGGTTGCCTTCCACGCAAAGTACTGGAACTACTGGAAACTGTCGGAACAACCGAGAAAGCTGACGCAGTGGGCAAAAGAGCTGACGCAGAGCCTCGGAGAGCTCCACGCAGGTCCACGCAGTTACTGCAAAGGAGCATCGCAGTTGTAGCCGAGGCCAGCCAGTTTTGTTGTCGAATCAGCCAAAATCTACAGTGTGAAGTGAGGTAAAACTCACTCAAGTTTTCCGCCATTGTATTTCTCTATCATTGGTTTGCCAGGAGGGCAACTAGCGTTTCTATTCATAACTTCTGCTTAATAATAAAAAGCCCTCAGCACTGTTGCACCGGTTTTCCCACATTGGGTTTTTCCGGGGAAGTTTAGTCCAAAAATAAGTGTGTCCTTTGTGTGTTTGTCTCATTTATTTTTTAGTACTTGATTTGTATATTGGTGTAAGTTGCAATGTATTTGCATTTAATATTTTTGAAAATAACTTGTTAACTAAAAAACACAAGTAGGTAATGCAAATCAGTTTACTGCAGTAGGATTTCTGACTTGTTCGATTCACAAATTTTCACACAACGGCCCACATTAAAAGCTAATCAATGGCTAGGATCATTTTTGCTTGATCCTCATTTTCTTCTAGATGTTACACCCACGGTTAGATTAATACCCATTAATTATTTTAACTTCCTAGGTCTAGACTTAGGGAAACGTTAAAAATAATTAATTACTTTAATAAAATTGTCTTCGGGTGGAATTTCCCAGAACACTTTCTAGGTTATTTGGCATACATGTGTGCAAGCCTTCCTGCAAAATTTCAGACTTAGAGCACATCTGATGCTACCAGAAATCAACAAGTATTACTCTGGAGGTTTTTTTTTACTTGGGTAATTATCATCTCCTTACGAGGACTTAATAATTAATTAAGTTTTTCCTCCATGCATAACCCCAAAGCCAAAGTACAACTTGATGGTGAGGCCTTGGGTGAGTCCTAGTGTCTAGGTTCATTGTATATTACCATACTAAATCACACAAAAAAATTCATGGAATTTGATTAGGTCTAGGGGTTCATTTTTTAATTTGAAAAATTTCTCGCAGGGTGGAAATTGGAATAAAATTTATGTATGAAATGTAATAAGTGATACCTAGAGAAATTGAATGGGGTATGAGTAATTGAAATTACACCTCTCACCCTCAAATTTCTACTATGACACACTTTGAAGGGTTAAAATCTGTTCTAGACCCTCAAAACCCACTTTTCCTAAGTTTAGTGGGAAATCTAGCAATAAATTAAACCGCAATAAATTAAATGGAAATAAATAAATTGCTCCATGTGACAAAATGACTTGGAATTATCTCAAGTCAAAGGACAAGTTGGAGGATGATTTGGCACACTGCATCATAAATACATTGCCCACTCAAGGAAATCGAATTTCTTGACATAAATGCAACAGCCTTTGACTGACAATTTCAAATTTGTGGAATTAACGCACATTTGGGAGGATTTGGTAGAATATTTCGCCGAGATTTTTATGGGAAATTGTCTCCACATTGGTTCCCACTCATATACACTTGTCATTTTTTCATGGAACTCGATTTTACTTGAGGGATTCTTGATGCCACTAGGGAAATTCGAATTTGCATGAAGGTTCTTTGGGATTGTCACCCATTTGCTTTGGGATTGTCACCATTTGCCTTGGGATTAGCTCCCAAGCTTCTATATTATAAAAAGCTTTGTGCTGTCACTTGTAGAACCATTGTTTTACTAGCTATTGTGTTTATGGAAGCGTTGTTACTTTGTATACTTTTCAAGAATATCAATAAAAAGACTTTGGGGATCCATTCATGGCTATTCTTCCTTTGGAGCATAGTGCATTGTGAACTATTGGTATAATCTTTTCTATGCTGAATTATTTCATTTTCCATATATTCTTGTAAACTTGTTAGTGCAAAGCTATCTTGTGTTAGTATTTGATTTGAAAGTAGGCTCTAGATATTGGAAGTTCTAGTTTATTTTCAAATAGATTTCTAGAAGTTTAAATTCATTGTTTGCTTATCTAAATCTATCAAGACTAATGTGTGACTTGAATATTGTAGAAGAATTCCTATTTTTTGATCAAGCATGAGGGGAAAACTTTGGGAGACGAACCCACTCTTGAAGCACTTCCAAAGGAACTCTCACTTGTTATTTGGATTTCTATATTTTATCTTACGAAAAAAGTGTCTTGCAAAGATTTGTTTAGGCGTAGTTTGTATACATACAATCCATTTAAAAAATTTAAATATTTTAAAATAGTGCTTCATTGACTCACGTTAGCTATTTGAGAGCTTTTCTAAGCTAAACCAATTGATGGGGTTCAATCTCATCACTTGATTTGGTTTCTTGTATATTATTTGTATTTTATTTAGTTGTTTTCATATTCTCTCTACACTAGTTTGTCTCTTGATCTTGTAGCCCATAGGTAGAGTGTTGGTGATAAGAGCATCAAGGAATGATCACACAAACTCAACATTTTTCTTGTGGGACCTCTCAACCCCTTTCAAAGTTGATTATTTTTAGGAGGCTGTGGACAAAAAGGAGGGCTTCTATTTGGCAAGGTCATGGGCATTTGAGGAGGATTAGCTCCTTGTTTTGTGCAACATTTCATTCACCTTTGGAGGCCAAGCCTTAGCAATCATTAAGTCCAAAAACAAAAGTATGACCACAATCGTATGACTAGACAGAGTAGCTACTCCGAAGTTTGAACAGAGGTGATCCAAACTGCTCTCAGAGTTGACCCTGTCCACTCTCCGGCGCTTTGCTTTGATTAACATGAATAACCATGATCCAGACTTCTCCCAGAATTGACTATGTCCACTCTCCGATGCTTTAACATGAATAATGAAATCTGGAATCTCATTGGCTGAAGTAGTGCATTGTATATAGCCATCAAAGGAGTCATCACCATGTAGCAATTCCGACAAATAATAAAAAGGGGCAGCATTGTGGAAGATCCAGCAACGTTCAGCGTGCAGGAAGTAACAGATTTTAAAGACCAACGTTGAGCCAGCGTGGAAGCCAATGGCGTAGAGGACTATGTTAAGATGTGTTGAGATGTTTTGCTGCCATATGTAATCTCTCCAACGAATTGTTTTAAGGCGTGCTTTATGAATTCTTTTAAGGTATGCTTTGACCTTTGAAAGGAGAATTCACCTTTTCAAAGTGACTTTATTACAAAAAAAAAAAATAATAATAATGGAAGTTTAAAAGGAATTAAAAGGTAAAGTTAATGGAAAGAGTTGTGTTTTTAATTTGAAATTTGTAATTTTAAAGGAGATATAAGGTGTAATTATATTTTGAAATTTTTATTTTTAAGTGCAGTAATAAGGTATTTTTTTAATAGAGGTGTAAATTTTTGGAGTGATAAGGTGTGATTTTTGTAAATCTGGAGTGATAAGTGGATAAGTCTTAAGTTTAAAAAGTGGATTATTATAATAATTCATTAGTATTATTGCATAAGGTGAGAAACAAGGGGAATGTTGAGTCATATGGTCATAAAATTTGAAATTTGAAATGTATAAAGTCCATATTGAAAGTCATAAAGGAGTCATGAAAGATTCAATGAAGTTTTTTGTTTAGTCATAAAGATATTTATGCATTGTAAAGGGTGCATTCTCAGTTGAACGCGACAGCCAAGCTAGTCATTAAGTCAAATTGATAGGAGGTTGAGTTCTTTCAAAGTCATAAAAAGTCATTTGAACTTGTAAAAATCATTAACTTGGGTGCATTTTCGGTGGTATCCAACACCCTCATCATGTTGAAGCAAAAGATCAAACGAGTGTGAAATGCAAGTGAGTGAGTTAAAGAGTTCAAGCAAGCGAGTTCAAATGGAGCAAAGTATTCAATTGTTAGAGCTTCTAAACGATATGATACTATCCATCGCTGAGGACACAGTGAAAATCCACAAATCCACTCTTGTTGATATTAAAAGGCATCTACATTATGCACATGAGACCATTGAGTTTCTCCAACTCGAGTCACAGCTACAACATGATGAGTTGCAGCAAAAGAGTCATGTTTCTGAGCCATTCAACAATACAACTTCAAATGATGAAGATGATTCCAAGCCAGTCAATGATACAACTTCAAGGGTAGAAGTTGTACATGATCAAGTTCAACCTTCTTTTTCCAAGCTAATCGTCAAATTGTGGAAAGAAATTCAGTGCAACAAAAATTGATATGGTTTAGGATATGACAAAGATGACCATAACTTGCATATTCCTGAATATTCAAAATCAATCAAGTTCATCAGTGGAGGGTTTCTTGATCCAACAACATCAAAAATCAATGAAAAAGTTGAAGAAAAGCCAAAATGTCAGTATTGTCAAAGAACTGGTCATATGGAAGATCATTGTTTTGGTCTCCATCCTTGTCACCATTGGAGAAAGAAGAATAACTCATCAAAAAATTGTTGCCAATGAAACAAACCAGCTAGATTGAAGATTGATTATGCATGGATTGATCCTTAGGAGTGGTTATCAACAGTCAAATTATTATATATGTTTTATCGAAGAATTCAATCTCACATGAAGATAATTATTGCGGCCAACAGTGAAACTCTCCTACATCTTAAGGGGGGAGTTCAAAACAAATGCAGATGTTTATGGTCTCTCCTTTCAGCTGACAAAGGGGAGAATTGATGAAGAAATTGAAATTAAATTGATGATGATGGTTACCAGATTGAAAGTTTCGACAAAAAACATAATTTTTCAGTGGGCAAGCGACTGGGATGTTGATTGAGAGTACATTTGTGGACATTCCTTTTGTTCACATGGATGGTCATTGCATCTAGCAAAGGATAGATAGATCTTTTTGCATTTGATTTGGCATTTGATTGAGTTGTCAAGCATTTTCAGGGATGTATAAAACTTGCAGTTGATTTGCTTCTCTTGGTTCGATATTCATATTAGAGTTTGCAGCATCCAGTTTTGGTGGTTTTTCACGCAGTTCTTCATTGAGACTCAACTCAAGAGTTTCAGCATGAAAACTTGGAGATGGTACTAGGTTCATACTCTGGACTTATGATTGAGGGGGAGGATGTTATCCTCATACTCACATAAGCAATCAATAAGTCCAAGTATTCACAAAGTAATTAAATTATGAAATTATTAATCATGAAAGTAGACTTACTCTAGAAGTCTACGTATGACCAAATATGAGAATAATGAGAGAAGTTAGGGATGGAGATCACACAAAATAAGGTAAGATATTTGTGGAGATATTGTGGAGAAAGTTCAACCAATTAGCCAAATTGGTAATTTGTTATGAGAACCTCAATCCTATAATACTAGGACTCATGTGTGAGAGAATTATCTATCGTTATTATTTGTGAATATACAATCAGGCTTAAAATCCTTTTCCGCAAAGTTTATGTATCTTGAACTAAGTTTTTGTTCTCATTAATTATTTTCACAAGAGACACTTAGCTTCTTCAATCTTGAGAGTTTTCTCATTGTACTTTCTTCATTTTCTAAATTTGATTTCAAGAAGGAGATCTAGACCTTGAGAAGCCTTATACATTGTAAAGATTCCTCTTGAAGTTTTACTTGAGACCTCTTGGAAAGTTCCTCATCTTGTAACATCTAATAAAAGTTTAGATTTTCTTGTGAGAGCTTGGGTTTTCACCCAAGGCGTCATTTTCTCCATTTTGCAAAAGGAAGAACATGTGGGTGGTTTGATTTTGAACTTGTTTTATTAGTTTTTCATCTTGCATGCCTTAAAATTAACAGAGCACCACTTTCACAAGCTAATTTTCTGAATTTGTTTTTTCTTACTTATTTTCATGCTTTACCATTTCAAGTTTAGCTTTCAAGCACAATTCTAAATCTTACTTTTGAAAGCAATTTATTTTATGCAAGGCATCTCATTTCAAGTAGCAAAGTAGATTTAGTTACTCTAACAATTTGCTTCATGTTGACCTCACAATAGGCTCATTATTTACATGCTCATTTATTTTGAGTTATTTGCTCATTTTGCAAGCATATAAATTTTAAGCTTCATTGCTTTAGTTGATTATTGGTTTATCATTTGTCAAAGCAATTATTTTCAACTTACAATCTTATATGTTTATGAGGCTTATGTATCTTGCATTGTTTTGACCAACTATCCAAGTTATCTTGTTGAGCATATTTCTCTTACTTGAAGCATTTCCATTTTTGCAAAGGATTTGTAAACTTACTTGCATAGCATATTAGGCATTTTAATATAGTTGCATTTTTAACTTAATTTACCTCCAAGCATAAGCTTGGTTGAAAGATATTGTAATGTCCCCAATTGGGTGCTAAGAAATATTTTGGCATGTAAACTTAGAAAAAGTGGGTGGAGAGAGTCCCCACTTAATTTTTGGAGAGATGGAAGCCACCAACATTAGAGAAAATGAAAGATTAAATTGGAACTGGGATGTGGGGCCACCCAAAAAGGGGAATTCAAGCCCCTCAGGAAAATCGAATTGCTAAGAGAAGGAGGTCGAAATATTGGATGGAGGGACCCACATGAGGAGGCAAGAAAAAATTATAAATAGAAGGAGCACAGAGGCTATTGGGGTCTTTTGTTCACTCATCTATTTCCTTTGTTGCTCAAGCTATTTAGCTGGGTCACAAGTATTGCTTAGCACAGAGTTTTCCAGCAGGAGAACTCAACCTTCTTTCGATGGACTTCGAGTGCCACCCTAGGGAAGCAATCTATTGGTACTTTGGTGAGAGAGTTTGTGGAGTATTGTAGCACATTTCAGCAGATTCCTTAAGCCAATCCGTACTCCATGAAGGACGCAGTAGAGAAATCGTACCACTAATTTCAGCTAGTTTCTCAGGGTGTTTTGTCGGGAGAAAATTAACGGAGTTGCTTGACGGGGAGTCTAGTCTTTATGGGAAGTTCAGAGCTAGAGGTGACTGCTATTAAGTGGAAAGAATGTATCTGCCTAGCATCTGCACAGGGGATCACTAGATAGCATTTTTGTGGAGCAGGGTTCAACTATCTTGTGTCGTAATTTGATGTGAAACCTCTCCCCTACATCCAGGAAAATTTCCTATATCATTCCTCTCATAGATTGAGGAGAAGTAAGGAGGATTTCAGCAGATTTCATCACTGGGAGACACAGTCTTTGTTCAGGAGGGCGTAGTGCCAAAATAGGTCAATTTTGGAAGGTCATAATTAGCCAAAACCCTATCTGGGTTTTTGTGGGTTTGTTGAAAGGAGTCCAAGGTTAAATTTTCAAAATTTTCCGAGCAATATTCAGGCAAGAAATCTCCTTTTTTGTTCAGCAATAAGTTTATTATTCAACCAGTAATTGCACCATTTTGTGGGTTTTCCATGTGGTTGATTTGGGGTAGATTTCTTTCTAGGTTTGGTTGAGCACATTGTGGAGAGGCACCTTCAATAGGTTATGAGCACAAGAGTGGCAGATATCATCATTTTCTTCCAGCAACTAGAGCAGGAATTCACTGGGTTTGCACAGAGCTTAGTTGGGTTGATATTTGAGCACTTGGGTAGTGTTTTCTCAACCTGGGGCTTTGCTTGCTTGTTGTAGCAAGCCCAAGTTCCTCTTTCCCTCACTATATTGTACTTATTCAACTTAAATTTTTATATAAAGACCAAGTTTTGGTGACAATATATATGTATATGCTATTTATGTATGTTTTCCATTTTGGGGGTATTGTTCATGAGCATGTATTTTTGTTATTCATTGTTAATTTCCTATTAGGAACATTACAATGGTATCAGAGACTTGATCTTGGCCCAGTTGTAGATAGCCAACAGTAACATGGGAGGATTGGGTATGAATGCACAGTGACAAATGAAACCGTAGAATAACCCATGGCTCAAGGGAAATTCAGTGTGCAGAAATTTTGGGGTGGAATCCATTGGGATGATGAGCAGTTGGCCCACTTGAGGAGGGTGACAGACCAAACCCATCCTCACACTTTCAGCAGAGACACTAGAGATGTGCAAGCCGTGGGGATGCAACCATTGGCATCATATGGGGAAAGTCAACAGAACCAGGGACAGCTAGAGGGTGAGACCAAGGGGCATTTTCGCTGGTGGAGACCTGGCTATAGATATCAGGAGCTTGAGGCAGAGGTTGAGCATGAGGTTGAGGGCGCACTAGATTGTAGGGAGCAAGTAGATACACCCAATGTGATGCATGAGTCATCCTCATTGGAGACTCCCTTGACCACTCTGGTTGATATCTTAGTGGAGAGAGTAGAGCATACATCAGTAGTGTCATCCGTTGATGAGGTGACCAGGGGCGTGTCCGGGTTTTTGGGTGATAGCACACACAACAAATGGGGGAGGTGTCGGGAGACATATCCCCCCTTGATGGGGCACTAGGAGATACAGAGGCATTAGATGATGGTCACCCATAGTAGTTCCATTAGTTTCGGGCCGACCTACTAGCATTAAAAAGGAAGGTTGCATTAGTGCGAGAGGTTATTCTGCAGCAAAACCAGGAGTTGGAGGGCATGAGAGCAGTTCGTGTCGAGTCCACGGCCAAATTGACTCATGTTGGGGAGCGGTTGGATTCCCTACGGGTTCAGTTAGAGTGCACATTGGAGTGTTAGAGCATCCCTCTTCAGGCATACATAAACGAGATTGGCAAGACTATTATGTTGCCCATTGGAGAGAGAGACAAAGCTACCTAGTCAGATTTCATATGTTGACCAAGATAATGAGATGAGACGACCTGAGTTGCACAAGGTGCAGCATTTGCATGTTGGGGTTGTCCTATGTGCGGGAGTTCATGCATTCGATCCCTCTCTTGGGGTTGGATGGCAAGAGATTCTGAGTTGGTACCCGGTGGAGTGGGCTATGGTGATGGTAGTGGACCCAGGTGTAGCTCAGCAAGAGTTTCCAAGCACTAGGGATGTCAGAAGCTCAGACTAGCATTGGGATCTGGGAGGGACCACCTATCATTTCCCAGGTATACCGGCTGACTACAACCGGGATGACATAGTTGACCTAACAACTGAGCGCGCGCATTTGCTAGGGGAGTTTTGTTCAGTACCAGTGGCCAACCAGCCTATAGGTAGACTCCCTGGGTTGTCTTGGTATGACAGTTGTGCATGGGATCACAGGATGATCGAAATACTATGGCATGAGTTTGTCGGAGTAGGTGACATTGGTAGGCCACCAGACAATGCCTTGTATGGAGCTGGGGATTCCTCACATTTGCATGCGGCACGGAGGAAACAGAGGAACAGAGCAGGGGTGGCATCGGTACTGGTACCTAGGGAGATTCATTTCTTGGGTCCCTCAAGGAGGATTTGGAGGGGAGATCCACTCATTGGAGAGTATGGTGATATGACGATGGAGGTGATGATACCAGTTGGGTGTGAGCTAACGCATATGGACATAGCTTTAGGCCATCACATCCAGGGATGGGTAGGAGCATCTAGCATGGAGGAGTGGTTTGCAGATGGGCATGCAGACACATGGGGGCGTGACGTAGTATTTGGATTGCGTTGTGGAGTGGGAGAGCCTCACATCACATTAAGTACATGCGAGAAGTGATAGATGCAGTGACACAAGCAGGACACAAGACGGTATAGGATGGTATAGTCGTAGTTGAGGGTACCCAGTGGTGTACAGGGACAGGTTGCAGCATACAGTGGCATGTCGAGGAGTGCGGTGATACTAGGTGGTATGCATTGGCAGATAATGCGATGCAGCAGGCGCTTGGAGCGTTACCTCCAAGGAGACTTATGGACAGGGGCAATAGCTGTACCATTGGATGCAACTCGCCTAGGATCGATGAGGACATGGTTGAGCATCTAGTGACACCATGTTTAGCGAAAACAGGGCTTCGAGGGGGTTGTCAGCAGATCTAAGGCGGAGAGAGGGTCATCCATAAGGTTACTCTCTTGATCATACCCTTGGGGACCTACCCAACCATCATCCTCCAATGTTGCTTACATTCGCAGAGCATTTTGTTGTTGCCCCACAATGCTCTCCATTTAGGCGGCAAGACATGGGAGGCCCACCCTAGGTAGTTGGGTGAGACCCCGTGGGTCATGGGCAGAGAGGAGACTCTCCAGTTGAGACATTTAATGGATGCACAAGCTAATGGATACAGGCTTAGGGATCAGGTGGCTAATTGTCGAGGTAGCATATGTTCCACCCTTGGGTTCACCCTTGGGGAGGTGATTGCAAGGGCACTGCATGATGCACTTTTGGCGAAATAGTATCAGGCACTACAGGAGCCTGAGGGACAGTGGATGGTAGACTTCGTCTACAGGAGGGTGCCCAGACTCCGTGCTATGTCCAGGCGTATCCTTAGGAGTTGCGATAGCGGATTTCATTGTATGGGCTGACAGGAGCATGGTAGATTGGCATGCTTGGAACAGGTTTTTAGCACTTGGGATCCACCTATGGGAGACATACAGGGATCAGATATGAGGGTCAGATGGGTTCTAGCAGGTAGCAGTGCTACGCAGCGGCAACCCATGGGGAGTGGGAATTGTGAGCTCCCAGTATGGTTAGGGGATCCATGGATCCAGTTGGCGAGAGGATCAGTGCACTTATCGGTGGGCAGGGTTACAATGGAGGGTGATCCCACTTTTTTCCAGGCTGACACATGGGGAGTCACTGAGACCTTTGTCACATGGCAAGGTAGGTTATCGCTCATGATCGAGGCTAGTAATGGAGTGGTGGACTCGAGCATTACAGAGTTGCCCTCGCAAGTTGGTCATAGCGTTGATTGTGACGTATATAATGGTCGAGCGTTACTGAAGATGAGGGTCTGGTACGAGCATGTTGAGCAGTCGGGCATGACCAGGGTGTCACGATGGCAGCAAGATAAGTTACTTCTGCGATGGGCAGGGGATTCTGGCATAGCAGGGCTGAGCAGTCCAGCTACTCGTACAGGTGAGCTGGTTTCTACAGTGGAAGGCCATCCAAATCTTCCATTTAGTTTTCAAGACTCGTTGATGGTGTGGGAAACTTCACCGGTCTGGCAGGGTGATCAACAGGAGGAGATCAGGGGAAGCTTAGGCAATCCCACCAAGATTGGATTGCATCTTCAAGAGTCCACCCCTGAAGTGCACAAGAGGGACTATTCGATAGAGCAGTTTCATGAGAAGATGATCAGGATCTTATACTATCATGGTGCTCTACTTAGTGGCGGCATGCAGAGGGCGTCAGGAGCCTATGATGAGATGGACAGCGAGTGGAGCGAAGGATGCTTCACGTCGATCAAGATGGCTTGGGATCCTTGCAGGACAAGGCAAAGATCAGAGATGACTCGATGGTACATTTGGGACCCGAATATTGTGTGTAGAGACTATTGGGGTCAGCTGATCAAGAGCGTGCTTGTTCAAGCATTCCTTGAGGACGGGCAATTCTTGGTGGGGAGGACTGTAATGTCCCCAATTAAATTTTTTTTATTTTTTTCACGTGTGGTTCACGGACACTCGTGGTCACTGGGTGGTCGCTACGTCCACAGAAATATCTAAGCTGATCAAGGGTATCAAGCCCCGCGCCCAATAGCTAGGCCTAACCCCAAGGGCTTCAGGGAGAATTGACCGTGTGACCTCCCGAACAATGAGGCACTTATTTGACCAGTTGAGCTAACCCTTGGGGCTCCCAATTAAATTAATTTTTCTAAGATGATTTATATTTTTGCAATTGGGTGTTGGGAAATATTTTGGCATGTAAACTTGGGAAAAGTGGGTGGAGGGAGTCCACACTTAATTTTTGGAGAGATTGAGACCACCAACATTAGAGAAAAGGAAAGATTAAATTGGTAATGGGATGTGGGGACACCCAAAAAGGGGAATTTGAATCCCTTAGGAAAATAGAATTGCTAAGGGAAGGAGGTCAAAATATTGGATGGAGGGACCCACATCCCTCAAAGAAGAAAATTAATATAGCAAAGATTAGAATGAATTCTCATGAGCTCCATAGTGAAATAGGTCGTTGGGCAGTTCCTAAAACGCCATTGAGGGAAAGGATCTGCCATATATGTGAGAATAGGAACATCGAGGATGAAAACCGCTTCCTTTTAGAGTGCCCCACGTACAACCACATTAGATCTCAGTTTCACAATCTTTCTTACAACACTGACCTTCCTAGCCTTTTACAAAGTCAAAATTATAGTGAGCTTGGGAGGCTTCTCTCCAAGCTTTTTGAGCATAGGAATAAAATCTTAAATCAAAATAAATAATTTGTTTCTTTAGGTCCGATAAACCAATGTTTGGTCTCAGTGGACGTTAACCATCATCATCATCATGAAGAGGTAAGAAAAAAATTATAAATAGGAGCATAGAAGCTATTGGGGTCTTTTGTTCACTCATTTATTTCCTTTCCTACTCAAGATGTTTAGCTGGGTCACAAGAGTTGCTAAGCACAGTGTTCTCCAAGGGGAGAACTCACCCTTCTTTCGGTGGACTTCGAGTGCCACCCTAGGGAGGCAAGCTATTGCTACTTTGGTGAGAGGGTTTGAGTATTGTAGCACATTGCAGCAAATTCCTTCAGCCAATTTGTACTCCAAGGAGGATGCAGTAGAGAAATCATACCACTCATTTCAGCTAGTTTATGAGGGTGTTTTATCGAGAGAAAATTAGTGGAGTTGCTTGAGGGGGAGTTAGCCTTTATGGGAAGTTTTGGAGCTGGAGGTGACTACTATTAAGGGAAAAGAATTTATCTTCCTAGGGTCTGCGCAGGGGGTCACTGGATAACATTTTTGTGGAGTTGGGTTCAACTATCTTGTGCCATAATTTGATGTGAATCCTCTCCCCTACATCCAGGAAAATTTCCTATATCATTCTTATCGCAGATTGAGGAGAAGGAGGATTTTAGCAGATTTCATCACTGGGGGACGAAGTGTTTGTCCAGGGGGACGTAGTACCAAAATAGGTCAATTTTGTAAGGTCAGAATTAGCCGAAACCCTTTATGGGTTTTGTGGGTTTGTTGATAGGAGTCTGAGGTTACATTTGCAAAATTTTCCGGGCAGTATTCAAGCCAAAAATCTCCATTTTGTTCACAGTACGTTTATTATTCAACCAATAATTGCACCATTTTGTGAGTTTTTTGTGTGGTTGTTTTGGGGCAGATTCCTTTCTAGGTTTGGTTGAGCACATTGTGGAGAGGCACCAGCTACAATTTCAGGAGGTTCTGAGCACAAGAGTGGCAGATATCACCATTTTCTTCCAACAGCTGGAGCAGGAATTTACTGGGTTTGCGCAAAGCTTAGTTGGGCCAATATTTGAGCACTTGGGCAGTGTTTTCTCAACCTGGGGCTTTACTTGCTTGTTGTAGCAAACCCAGGTTCCTCTTTCCCTCACTATGTTGTACTTATTCAGCTCAAATTTTAATATAAAGACCCAGTTTTGGTGCCAATATATGTGTATCTGTTATTTATGTATGTTTTCCATTTTTGGGGTATTGTTCATGATCATGTCTTTCTGTTATTCACTGTTAATTTCCGATTAGGAACATTACAGGTATTTCTTAGGGAACCCTTTCTTTCACCAACTTGAGGGGCATAGACCCTCTTATGTGGTTAACTTGGTTGCAGTCGTCAAAGCCACAATCCCTGCAGCGTCAGAGGTATTAGGTGTGTTGGGTAATCCAAGGGAGGTATTGTTAATATAGCCTCAGTTGTATTTCTTTGGACCCCTTCCACAACTCACATAAAAGACTTGTTTCAAAAAACTCGGAAGAAAAGGGCGCATCTAGACTAGGCATTTAAATTAAAAGTAACCAAGATAATTGTGTCAAATGTTAGTTTAGGTGCATTTCATGCTAACACATTTTATTATTTTACTTGCAAATTATCCATGTATTTCTCATTGATGAATATGTTTTGAATTGAATACTTTATTTAGACAAGTATCATCTTATTTATTTTTATGCAAGTAAGGTTCTAACTAGTTTCCTTTGTAAGTCATCTCCATATTGCTTCCTTACCTACTTTGGATTGGTGAATGATCATATATTTTGAAAGCATATTTTATATCTGGCATTGATATCATATCTTGCTAACATATTTTGTTTGGTTGACAGGATTGCTTGTGTTTCAATTTGAAACACTCCATTTTATTTTAAGCAAGTATTATTTATTTTTAAAGCAATATTTGAAAGCATTGGTTTTATATATGTTTATCATTATCTCATGTGTTGATGGTTATTAAAGCTTATTTCATTTTATATTGCTCATCTTGTTTGCTCACAATCTCAAGTAATCCTAATTTAACATCTCCTAGAAGCCTTCTAACTTAGTTTTCCATTTAGGGACCACCCCCCTTAGCTGACCTAGGAGAAAGCTTAAATGGAGAGAGTTGGGAATAGGTGACAGCCCCACCTCTTAGTTTTGCCACCAACCACGCCTTGTGGGGTTAAGGGCTTTTCTCACTAACTATTAGGTGTGCGTGATAGGCAGCAAGTAAACATGTAATACACATTAGCACGTGGGAAAAAACCTAGCATGAGCTCTACCTCACTCATTATGGCCCATCACCTAATTCCTGAGCATATGTTGCTCCATTACATCATAAAAAGGAACCTTTGCATTTCCCAATCCTGATGAGCAATTATATGACTCATCCTTAAGGGGTAATACAACTGCTATGCATCATTCAAAGCAAGCTATAACCCTTTGAGTTACGAGCAGTAATACAAATAAAAATCAAGCAAAAATAAAAGGAGCACAAGAGGGGTGGAAAAACAAAATTCGAGTTGGTAACTCATGCATCTACAATTGCTCCCCCCCCCCCCCCACATCTATACACTTAGGATTTGGATCCCCCATCATGTTGTGCCTTTGACCATGGCACTTGGCCATGAAGTCTTCTCCCCTCCGTACCATAATTTTCACTAGCACCTATCAATTGAAGGGTGGACTGAGAAAATGTTACTTACCCTTGGGGACTAGAAACACCTAATAGGGTTGTCATTTAGCCACTCCTACCTAGGGAGGACACACTATTGCAAGTTCAAGGCCCCAATTTTGGAAGGGAAGCCTTATTTCAAGTATTAAGTAGCTCTTTACATTCAAGCTTGGTTCACTTAGATACAAAAATGATTATTGTCCTTGATGACTGGTTGCTTTCACTAGACTTTATGTTGTGATTGTCAGGTGGTTCAATAACCCATGAACTGGGCACCTTTCCCACAGGGAACCACGACCCCAGAGAAGTATATTGGCACCTACAGGTGAAGCATTGGGAGCCTTGGGTCTTCGAGCAACAAAAGCACATCATACCTACCCCTGGGCAGCTTCTACACCCAGGACGTTCTGCCACTTTGCACTACATTTGATGATTCTTTAGGATGGCACCTGGACTAGTAGGTCCCCTGCCTCAGCCTTAGCACTTTATGAGGGATGTGAATTGAATCAGAGCCCAAATGAGGATGGTCTCAACTTCAAAGACTTGGGAGGGCTAGCAGCACCTAGAAAGCCCTCAAAGTTGGGGCAGAGATGGACATTATGAGCAGTTGGAGACCTAGGAGACCACCTTATGGTGCCCCAATTAAATTTTGGGGACCACAAAGGAATATTGACAGAGATTTGAGAGCCAACCCTCAAAAGGATGATTTTTAGAGGTTTCTACTCCCCCTTTGGCCCTCAAAAGCCTCAACACTTGCCACTTGAAGCTCATTTCATGGATGACATCAGCCTTGTGAAGCCTCACGACTCACACGTGTGGGCCTTCATTTGATTTTATGTCTAAGCTAGTTGGGTTGGCTTGTAAACCAAGGTTCTATTATGATTTTACTTGTCTTTTAGGGGCTTTTAGGCTAATTAGAGACTTCTCCTCCTCGTATGATATTAAATAGAGGAAAGGATTTTGTCATTTCTCATCATCATAACTTGTGAATTCAACCTCTCTACTTGAGAATTTCGGCCTCTTGTACGTATTGGAGAGATGTGATCTATGGAGCATATTTCTTCTTGGAGCTATATTCTTGTCTTTGGAGAGGTTGCCCTGGATCAATGATTAGATTATACATAAATATTGCCTTGTAAGTGTATATTGCCTTGTAAGTGTGTTTTTATGGGAAAAATATGATTTCATGTCTAATGTATGGAATAAATGGGTGATCAAGGTTAAATATTGTGCCCTAATTTTGTTGAATATCAATTTTATGAAAGTTAGGTCATATTATTGCAAGCATTACTCATTGTATGGTATGTGAATGACAATCCCCTTAGTGATCTTACATTAGATGATTAGCTCTCCCAACTGAATTTTGATCCCTCACAAAGGTAATAGTTAGGGTTTTGATGCTAGGGCATCAAAAAATCCTTACTCCTTTCCAAGTTTTAGCCAACCTAAAGAATCCATAGACTCCATCAACCCTAGGACTAGGCATTGGCCATCCATTGTTAGTGATCAAATCAAATTTTATCCATAAATTTTAGCTTCCTCTCTCTCACCTCTTTTCACCCTCTTACAGTTAGGGCTTAGTGCAAATTTGTTAGGAAAAGGAGTTTTTGCTCTTAGAAGGTCTTAACATCTAGGGTTGAGTGGTTGCAACAAAATCATTCCCCTTTGGTGGTCATTCCCTTCAATTTCATCAATAATTTCTCTTGCCCTAGTTGTTTGCACTAGGATAAAACCCTAGTTTGGTTATAACTTCAACTTGAAGGCTTGTTGAAGGTTTCTTGTGCCTTTATCTTGCTAACACCTATTATGGGAGATATTTTCTTGGCATCTTGACCTTGGGTCATCCCAACACAACATATTAATCAAAACCCTAGGTCTTGTATTGCCTCAAGGCCTCTACTTGGAAAGCAAATTGCCTTGTACCTAAATTGTGTCTTTCCCTTAGAAGCTTGTTAATCACATTATACCTTTAAGCATAGAATATCTCTTAGGTTACTTAGCTACTGAGACTCCTCCCATTGGTGAAATTCCATAAAGAGCAAGGGGTAGAAGCTATGGTGACAGTGGATTGCTACATTATTGTTGTCACTTAGTATAGTGATAGCCTTGTAGGGAAACCCTCTCCAAGGCCTGCTAGATTTTGCAGCTACAATTCCCATAGTAGTAGCCCACTGACAATAGTAATTCTTGGCACATAAACAAATTGCATGCAAAACACATTAGCAATAAATGAGGTGAAGAATAGGATAACACAAAAATATATGCATCATTGGGACGTCAAGAATGCAAAGCATTTTTGACATCTAAAATAAGCAAGCCAATTCACTTGTTACAAAAAAGGGCTATCTTCCATAGATTGAGTTTTCACAATACAACAAATATTATGATGCCTTATCTCTATGCTAGCTTGAGTATAGATAAAGCTTAATTAATAAATGATTAACATATTTTGTGACCCACCGATTTTCTAGATGTCATCCATTTAGTATTTTTCCTTGACTACCAACGTGTATTAAAGTGTCTTGATCTATTTTCTAGTTGTGTGCATAATCTTAAATTACAATTTGCTACTTTGTAGTGTTGCTTTTTTCAGAGCCATCAATGTTTTTTTAGTGTTCTACATTGTGATACATTATAGAGGCCTCATTACAATACTTACAGAGGGTTAATTGTGGAGGCCTCACTCTTCACTTGCCAATTTTTGGGATTTTAATAATTAAAAAGGCAGTAATCTTAATTGATTTACTCGATAGGTCGTCTCATACTTCCTCCTACTACACAACTCAATAGCTCACTCTGCGAGTCTGACACATTGTTGAAATGATTAACTCTCTACCACTCGAGACTTTTCCCTACAAAAAACCCTTTGTCGCATAGGTGACAACAACCACTACCCAAGGACAACAGTCCATTGCGTTTATATATGCACAGTTGACAACACTGTGTTGCGTGGGACAACAATCCATCATGTTTATATATGCACAGTTGACAACACTGTGTTGCGTGGCCAACAATCTATTTAGCATTTAAACTCTATATATGTTAATTGATGTTAATTTTTTCATTATCTATGTTATATTTCACTTTTAAGTTTCTATATATTTAAAAGTAAAATATAGAATAGAATAATGTTAAAATAAGACACAAACATAAAGTTTAAATTTAAAATTTTATATATAAACTTAAATTGAAAGCAATAAGATAATTTATTATAATTATATGTCAATTTAAAATAAGTTTATATAATATATATATATATATATAACTTATTTTTAAATTTATAAACTTATTTAAATATATATTATATTATACTATTATATATTATAATATAGTTTTATATTAAGTTTTTAAAAAATAAAACTTATATAAACTTATTATTATTAATATATAGTATATTTATATATATATATACTATATTTCTATATATAAGTTTATTATATATTATAGTATTATAGTCGAATCTCATGTGAACCTTATTGAAAATTTTGAATTTTAATCGAGCTTAATCATTCTCAAACCCAAACCCGATGACATAGCCTACATGAATCACCTAACAAAAACTCAAGGAATCAAATGATGTCAACATCATGGTACAAGAACCATGAAAGTATTAAGGGGGAGCATATTTGATGTTAAAGCCATTAATGTACTTCTCACAAGCATCATCCTCAAATGTCCTATTGTACACAAGTTACCATACTTAGGTATGGGAGGGTTATCATGTGATCTTATTCGGTGCTTCCAACCCTATGGGGAGGAACAGTTCCTAGGTCAATCCTTTCAAATGATAGGGTCAAATGATACGCGTTATGACTTAGGGTTCATGAAAGGTGCCATAGTCTTATACAAAGTTATGCAAATCATTGTCCATGAGCACCTTCGTAGGAGCGCTTAGCTGCTTGAGTTAACTTCCCTCTATTAATTTTTCATCAATTGTTCTATGTTGCAACTATTACTTCAACAATATCCAATAACATCCAATTTAACAATTTCCACTTCTTCAATTTAACCAATGACAGTAGAGTAATAATAGATAGAACAATTATTCAAACGCACAATAAAAGACAACCAACAGACAAGAGATACAATATTTGGTCAATGACTAAGGAAAAACCCCAAAAGGAAGTAAACCCTTCGAAAATATTCTTCTATTAGATTGTCTTCAAATGTTCAACAGAGTAAAATATCCAAGAGTCAAAGTCAAATTTTGACTAGCCAATATCCAAAACCAATATCCAATATCCAGTCAAGTCAAAATGTCATGCTATTTGTCAAATTAGAGACAACTGAGAGAATCCACTGTAATTCTATCCAAGTCAATAGCAGTGAAGTCAGCCCTAACCAATCCACAAAGTCAATGGTCAACCTTCCAAAAGAACTCAATCAAGGCAACAATAAATGCAGCCTAGAATGTTAGTCAAAGTCAAACCAAAACAGTACCAAAATAGCCAGTCAAAGTTTGCACTTGCTTCTGTAGCCAAACTTGTGATTAGGCATGTAGTCAATGCTAGTCAAACTGCTCAGATTGCCTCAGTCTTTGTGCCCTCCAATGCAGCCTAGAGAAACAGAGATATTCCACTCAAAAATGCAATCAGAGATGTGAAAATAGTCCTTGGTCAACGCTAGTCAATGCCCAAAAACAATCCTGTAGTTCGGCCCGATCAAAAATGACTTTTGTCCTTCGCACGTGTGAGAGACACCCTGCAATTCAGAGTTATACGAACCAATAGAATGAGGAGAGAGAAGATATGTTGTGAGTTGATGAGGTGTCAAATGAGGAGGACTCAACTTATATTTATATGCAACTTGAGGGGTGCCATCTTATCCTTGAGATGTGCCATTTAAACCCAAGGTTGACCTTGACAATTTTGTATTTGTGGACTTGATCTCAAAAATCCACTTTTCCTTATCTGAATTGAGTGCTTCAAAAGTCAATTTTGGTCCTCTCGAAAAGAAGAATTCAATGCAATGGTTGGAATTTGTCATTGAGCTACCAAATTAACACTCCCTCCTAACTTGTGAGAAATTCCAACTGAATCATATGATCATCATATGTATCTCATCATCATGTCATGTACATCCCTGCTCATCTTTGCTTGCCTCTCCTCATCTCATGTTGAACATTCTCGAATCTAAAGAAGAAGAATTGCTACAAGGGAGCTCCAACTACCACCCTGTCTCTATCACCATCGGGGAGACTCTACTACCACCCAAAATCGTCATCATCATCATTATCATCAGCATTGTCATCAAGAAGCCATGGCTACCACCCAGAACAAAAGACAATGGGCGAGACCAACCTACCCCAATGCATAGGAATCACACTCTATCCCAAAGTCCTTGACAATAGGTGAGATCAACTTACCGGAGGTAAGGATCACACTCTACCCAATTGTCCTTGATCATCCATCTTAACCCTAAACAGTTAGATGGTAGAACACTTGCATCCACCAATTCGGGAGAGATCCACCTACACTGAGCACTCTATCCACGGGCCCTCAACCCATTGGCCAGATGGGAGAGGCTATCCCACAAAGTGGGCAAGACGCTAACTAGGGCATACTCTAACTAGGGGAGAACATAGGTCTCAACATCCTATCAGTCAAAAGTCTCTCATCCCAAGGAGCCCTATAGCTCCATTCTACACCCTGGGAGCTCAACCAAGGGGAAAGAGCATTGCTAAGTGTTCTTGATCAGCCTAGACCCTTATTCAAAAGGGTCATCTCAACTAGTCCAAGCTCTGAAGACCAAGAACTTCCCTTTCGGCAAAGCCTTGGTTAAGATATCGGCTATCTACTCATCTATCGAAATGTGGAGGAGTTTCACGGCTCCTCTCTGCACCATGTCACGGATGTAATGATATCTAATCACTATATGCGTGGACATGTTGTGGAACACAGGATTCTTTGATAAACGAATCCCACTCTTGTTGTCGCGATTGATAATTGTCGTGTCCAAGACCTGCTCAAATAGCTCTTCAAAGAGCTTCCTCGACCAAACTACTTCACAACTCGCCAGGTTGGCTGTAATATACTTGGCCTCAATAGTGCCAAGGGCTACGGATTTCTGCTTCCTACTCATCCACAATATCATGGTGGATTCCAGACTAAAACAGCATCTGGAAGTACTCTTCTTGTCAACAACACTACTAGCCCAATCTGCATTTGTATATCCATGTAGTTTAACATCTCCTGCGACATATCTCAATACAAGGTTAATAGTCCCATGTAGATATCTCAATACATGCTTGGCAGCGACCCAATGTACAGGTGAGGCTCGGTCATAAAAAAGCTCAAAGTGCTAGCTGCAAAGCATATATTGGGGCGAGTGTTCACGAAGAACATCAAAGCACCAACCAGTTGTCTATACTAAGAAGGATTTGCTAGGTCCGGTTCGACAGCCTCTCCACATAGCTTCTTGAAATTCATCTCCATAGATGTAAGCAAGGACTTGCACTCAACCATGCCAAATCTTTCCAGTAATTTTATAACATATTTTCCTTGTGAGAGGAAAATCTCGCCCGACTTTTGCCATACTTTTAATCCCAGGAAATAGTGCATCAAACCAAGGTCTTTCATCTCGAATTCGGAAGCCAACTCCCTTTTACATTCTAGAATGAGAGGCTCTACACATGTCAATTATAAGTCATCAACATATAATACCAAGATGAGAGGCATACCTTGGATTGTTTTGAAGTACAAGTTTGGATCAGCACTGCTCCTTGTAAATCCCAGCTTCATCAAGTAACCGTCGATGCGAGCATACCAAGCACGTGGGGCTTGCTTCAATCCATAGAGAGCCTTCTTCAATCGGCATACATGGGTCTTCCTATCATGAACTTCAAATCCTAGAGGTTGTTCAACATACACTTCTTGCAGCAAACCATGTAAGAAAGCAGCCTTCACATCCATTTCATGAAGAGTCCATCCGTGACTTGCGGCAAGGGCTACTATCAAACGAATGGTTGTATATTGGGCCATAGGAGCAAATATATCATTGTAATCTTCTCCCTCTTTTTGGGAGAATCCACGAGCTACGAACCTTGCCTTGTATTTTTCGATGCTTCCATCAGCCCCATGCCTGATTTTGAAGAGCCATTTCGAAGTCACCACAAATTTCCCTTTTGGTCTTAGCACAACATCCCATACGTGCTCTTCATGATTGACTTGTATTCTTCGGCCATAGCATTCTTCTAGACTTGTTCCTTCATGCATGAGGCTCAGCTTGAATCATGTTGCTCATAGCAACAACATATGCTTGGTACATGCATGACTTCTTGCTTTCCCTGAAAGTTCCACGAGCAACAGCATGTTTCTTAGCATCTTATAGTGTGTCCTTAAGCCAAAGAGGTATTTTCCTTGCAGGGGGGTCACATGGAGGAGGATCCAAGGTGTCCATAGGATCGATGGTGTCATCAACGATGTCCTTCTCAAATTCAGGAACAAAAGGACCCTCTAGAAAATCCATATCATCACTCTTGTTTTCAGGAGGAGGAGGTAGAGGGAGGTCTCTTGCTTTTCTAAGGGCAGTATCATCATCAAATGTTACATCCTTGTTGATTTCAACCTTCCTTTGACCAGAATATATATATTCTAAATGCTTTAGAATCTTCACTATATCCAACAAAAGTACCTTTTATCATGTGGCTTCTAGCTTGTTTCTTTTGTCCTTTGGCACATGGAAGTATACAAGGCAGCCAAAAGTCCGGAGATGACCAATATCAGGCTTGACACTTGTGAATACTTCCTTAGGGATCTTGTTGTCCAAATCTTGATGAGGCAACTTGTTTTGAACATATATCGTTGTGTTTGTTGCTTCAAACCCAAAAGAACTTAGGCAACTTTTGATCATGGAGCATGGCTCAGGCAACTTCCACAGTGGACCTGTTCTTTCTCTCAACCACTCCATTTTTTTCAGGAGTGTAGGGCATAATAGTCTCCTTCTTAATTCCTTAATTCTTGCAAAAGTCTATAAATTCATTTGAGATGTATTCTCCATGGTTGTCGAACTTGAAGATCTTTAATTTCTTCCCTGTATGATTTTCAACCAAAGCCTTGAACTCCTTGAATATTTCGAATGCTTCATCCTTGTGCTTCAAATAATATATCCATGTCTTCCTTGAGAAATCGTTGATGAAGGTGAAGTAATAGAGATGACCCCCAAGTGAGTGTACAGGCATTGGACCACATATATCAAAATGAATGAGATGAAGGATGTCTTTTGTCTTGTTTTCGCTAGAGGGGAATGGTCCCCTTGTCTTCTTTCCACTGGCACACCCAGGGCATATTGCATAATGTTGAGCTTGAACATCAGGAATCTCGGAGACCAACTTCTTCAATTTTGTAAGAGCATCAAAATGTAGATGGGTCAGTCTTCGGTGCCACAGCTCGCTTTGATGATTTGTATTAGGAACCATAGCTAGAAGGGGTCTTCCAATGACACTATAGAGTCCTTCAAATCTAGATCCTAATGTGAAGGCATTTCTCATATACAATCCAATAGGCCATGTAAGTACTTTTCTTTTGATGAATGCAACCCTCATTCCTTTATCCTCCAAAGCAGATATTGATACCAAATTCTTCTTCAATTCAGGTACATACATCACATAATTAAGCAAAACAGATTCCCAAGATTCCAAATGAAATTTGACAGAACCAAAGCCCTTTACAAGATGAGTGGTGTTGTCACCAAGAATAATCTTCAGTTCAGTCTCCTTCTCTACCAAATTATAGAGAACCTCCTATATCCAGAGAAGTGATGAGAGGCCCCACTATCAACCAGCCAATTATCCCAAGTATCCATAGGAGATGAACTAGATAATGCGGAAATAAGAATATATTCAAATTGATTAGTAGCATTACTTTCAAAGTTTCATACTTGGAGTTCCTTGACCTCTTTGGTGGACAACAGCTATCTTCACGATCATCGGGAGCGTCTCTTCTTCTTCTTTCATTTCTCCTTCCATCTCTTCTTTCATACGACCTGTTGTTGTTGAAGCCACGGTTGCAGTAGGACCTTGAAGAGTTCCTTCCTGGAGCATCTTTCTTTTCGGGACAATCTCGAGCATAGTGTCCCTTTCAATGACAATTGTAGCATTCAACATCTCTATCTCGCCTTCTTGAATCCTTGAAACCTTGATTGGAATGAGGAGGTCTTCTTGATTTAGATGGCTTTCCCTTTCCTTTCTTCACATTCTTCTTCTTCCCTTGAGCAACGAAGGCAATGGGCTCTCCTTCATTTGGCCTTTGAATTCTCTCCCTAGATATCATCAATCATTCCTCTTGATTGCATAGAGAAAGTAGCTCATCGAAAGAAGGGATCCTTTCACTATTGTTGATAGAAGTAATGAACATGTCCCATGAAGAAGGAAGGCCACTAAGTGTAGTCATCACCAATTCCTATCAAGTATAATTTCTAGACCAGTCTGGAGTTGGTCCCTGATATCAATGATTCTTATGAAGAATGATTGCACAGTTTATCCCTTATGCAACTTAGACTCCTTGAGTTGATTTTTCAATTCCATTATGTGGCTCAAACTGTTCACTTCATACATGCCAACAATCTTATCGTACATTTCTTTGGAAGTCTTCAAGGATGAAATATAAACAAGTAGATGATCTCTTAAAGAATCAATAATAATCTTCTTAGCTTTAATCTCACATTTCTTATACTTGAATTTGGCAGCTTGAGGAGCATTTTCAAGAGGTGGCGAGATCTTTCCTTCCACGTACTCCAAGACATCATACTCATCTATAATGACATTGATCTTAGTCTTCCATGCTGCAAAACCAAATGAGTCAGCTAGCTTTTCATTATCCTTGAAATAAGAGGTAGACATTTTTACCAAAAGATTTTCCCCTTTCAATTAGTTGCTTAGAAGATGGATGCTCTTGCTCTATGTCTCTTGGGCTTGTCATCACCTCAACTCTGAAACCATGTTAATTTTTCATCAATTGTTTTATGTTGCAACTATTACTTCAACAATATCCAATAGCATCCAATTTAACAATTTCCACTTCATCAATTTAACCAATGACAGCAGAGCAATAGTAGAGATAGAACAATTATTCAAATGCCCAATGAAAGACAGCCAAGAGACAAGAGACACAATATTTGGTCAATGATCAGGGGAAAACCCCACAAGGGGGTAAACCTTTTGCAAATCTTCTTCTATTAGATTGTCTTCAAATGTTTAGTAGAGAGAGTTCAACATGCAAGTGTCAAAGTCAAACTTTCACTAGCCAATATCCAAAACCAATATCCAACATCTAGTCAAGTCAAAATGTCATGCTATTTGTCAAATTAGAGACAGCAAAGAGAGTCAACAAAAGTCAACTATAATTTTGTCAAAGTCAACAGTAGTGAAGTCATCCCTAACCAGTCCACAAAGTCAATGGTCAACCTTCCAAAAGAGCTCGGTCAAGGCAACAATAAATGTGTACTATAATGCTAGTCAAAGTCAACCCAAAACAGTTCCAAAACAGCTAGTCAAACTCGGTCAACACCAGTCAAACTGCTTATATTGCCTCGGTCTTTGTGCCCTCCAATGTGGCCTAGAGAAACAGAGATATTCCACTCAAAAATGCAATCAAAGATGGTCAAACAATCCTGGTCAATGCTAGTCAACGCCCAAAAACAATCCTGTAGTTCGGCCCAATCAGAAAATAACTTTTGTCCTTCGCACATGTGAGAGATACCCTGCAATTCGGAGTTGTACGAACCAATAGAACGAGGAGAGAGAAGATATGTTGTGAGTTGATGAGTTGCCAAATGAGGACTCAACTTGTATTTATATGCAACTTGAGGGGTGCCATCTTATCCTTGAGATGTGCCATTTGACCCAAGGTTGACCTTGACAATTTTGTATTTGTGGGCTTGATCTCAAAATCCACTTTTCCTTATCCGAATTGAGTGCTTCAAAAGTCAATTTTGGTCCTCTCGAAACGAGGAATTCAATGCAATGGTTGGAATTTGTCGTTGAGCTACCAAATTAACATTCCCTCTCAGCTTGGAAGAAATTCCAACTGAATAATGTGATCATCATATGTATCTCATCATTATGTCATGTACATCCCTGCTCATCTTTGCTTGCCTCTCCTCATCTCATGTTGAACATTCTCGAATCTAAAGAAGAAGAATTGCTACAAGGGAGCTCCAACTACCATCGTGTCTCTATCACCATCGGGGAGATTCTACTACCACCTGAAATCATCAACATTAGCATCGTCATCGGGGAGCCATGGCTACCAACCGAAACCAAAGACAATGGGCAAAACCAACCTACCCCAATGCATAGGGATCACACTCTATCCCAAAGTCCCTGACAATAGGTGAGATCAACTTACCGGAGGTAAGGATCACACTCTACCCTATTGTCCCTGATCATCCATCTTAACCCTAAACAGTTAGATGGTAGAACACTTCCCTCCACCAATTTGGGTGAGATCCACCTACTACAAGGGGTAGGGATCACACTCTATCCGAAGTCCCTCAACCCATTGGCCAGATGGGAGAGGTTATCCCACAAGTGTGTAGGACGCTAACTGGGGCATACTTTGTCTAGGGGAGAACAAGGGTCTCAACATTCTATCAGAGGTTTATCATCCCCAAGAGCCCTATAGCTCCATTCCACACCCTGGGAGCTCAACCAAGGGGGAAGAGCACTACTCAATGTTCTCAATCAGCCTAGACCCTTATTCGAAAGGGTCATCTCAACTAGTCCAAGCTCTGAAGACCAAGAACTTCCCTTTAGGCAAAACCATGGTTAGGATATCAGCTATCTTCTCATCTATCGAAATGTGGAGGAGTCTCATGGCTCCTCTCTGCACCATGTCACAGATGTAATGATATTTAATCTCTATATGCTTGGACTTGTCGTGGAACACAGGATTCTTTGACAAACGAATCCCACTCTTGTTGTCGCAATAGATAATTGTCATGTCCAAGACCTGCTCAAATAGCTCTCCAAAGAGCTTCCTCAACCAAACTGCTTCACAACTCGCCAGGCTAGCTGCAATATACTTGGCCTCAACAGTGCCAAGGGCTACAGATTTCTGCTTCCTACTCATCCACGATATCATGGCGGATCCTAGACAAAAACAGCATCTGGAAGTACTCTTCCTGTCGACAACACTACTAGACCAATCTGCATTTGTATATCCATGTAGTCTAACATCTTCAGCACCATATCTCAATACAAGGTTAACAATCCCATGTAGATATCTCAATACATGCTTGGCAGCGACCCAATGTACATGGTGAGGCTCGGTCATAAACTAGCTCAAAGTGCTAGCTGCAAAGCATATATCGGGGCGAGTGTTCACGAAGAACATAAAAAGCACTAACCAGTTGTCTATACTAAGAAGGGTTTGCTAGAAGCCAAGGGCTACGGATTTTTGCTTCCTACTCATCCACAATATCATGGCGGATCCTAGACTAAAACAGCATCTGGAAGTACTCTTCCTGTCGACAACATTACTAGACCAATCTGCATTTGTATATCCATGTAGTCTAACATCTCCAGCGACATATCTCAATACAAGGTTAATAGTCCCATGTAGATATCTCAATACATGCTTGGCAGCGACCCAATGTACATGGTGAGGCTCAGTCATAAACTAGCTCAAAGTGCTAGCTGCAAAGCATATATCGGGGCGAGTGTTCACAAAGAACATAAAAAGCACTAACCAGTTGTCTATACTAAGAAGGGTTTGCTAGGTCCGGTTCGGCAGCCTCTCCACATAGCTTCTTGAAATTCATCTCCATAGGTGTAAGCAAGGACTTGCACTCAACCATGCCAAATCTTTCCAGTAATTTTACAACACCTTTTCCTTGTGAGAGGAAAATCTCGCCCGACTTTTGCCATACTTCTAGTCCCAAGAAATAGTGCATCAAACCAAGGTCTTTCATCTCGATTTTGGAAGCCAACTCCATCTTACATTCTAGAATGAGAGGCTCTGCACATGTCAATTATAAGTAATCAACATATAATACCAAAATGAGAGGCATAACTTGGATTGTTTTGAAGTACAAGTTTGGGTCAGCGCTGCTCCTTGTAAATCCCAGCTTCATCAAGTAATTGTCGATGCAAGCATACCAAGCACATGGGGCTTGCTTCAATCCATGAGAGCTTTCTTCAATCGGCATACATGGGTTTTACTGTCATGAACTTCAAATCCTGGAGGTTGTTCAACATACACTTCTTCTTGCAACAAACCATGTAAGAACGCAGCTTTCACATCAATTTCATGAAGAGTCCATCCGTGACTTGCAACAAGGGCTATTATCAAATGAATGGTTGTATATTGGGCCACAGGAGCAAATATATCATCGTATATCTTCTCCCTCTTTTTGGGAGAATCCACGGGCTACGAACCTTGTCTTGTATTTTTCGATGCTTCCATCAGCTACATGCCTGATTTTGAAGAGCCATTTCAAAGTCACCACAAATTTCCCTTTTGGTCTCAGCACAACATCCCATACGTTTTCTTCGTGATTGATACATGTGTAATTCAAATTTCTAAGCCCTACAACTTTAGCAAACAGAAATGAATGGGAGCTGTTATACTATGACTCCCCTACTGAGCAAAATTAGGGTACAGTGAAAGCACTTGATGCTTAACTTGAGCAGATGGATTTGAGGACTGCAGTAAAGCCTATGGCATCAAGTAGAAATTGTAGCCTTAAAAGTATCAAGTTTCATGAATAGCCATTGAGAGAACAAAGGAGGTACATCTATATAAATTGCATGCATGTCCTCAAATATCTGATTATTCAACTGCATTCAGCGGCTGTATGGGAGTACTCCCTTCATCTGTGAGTGCAGCGGTTTCACCTCTAAACATGGATGAAAGGTGATTCAGGTCAAACGGAGGTAAGACCTATTGATACAAACAAAATGGATGACCACTGGAGGACGACTTTAGAAGAATGCCACTCAAGTACTATGCAGAAAGCAAGGTTGTTTCTGTTTCTACAGCAAAAACATGACTACTATTCAGCTAGAATTCTCGTGTCAAGATTATATGTCTAGAGCTGAGAAATCTTCTAAAAGTGTTGAACGTACCTTTAACATGGACTTGAATCTGGGTTGTAATGTGGAAATTATATTCATTTTTCCATCTCAAGTAGCTGAGGTAGATTGAGCATGAACAGAGGGTGGATAGAGAAATAATCAGTGAGACTAGCTATCCTGTAAATCAATATCACTGACTATCTTGTAAATCAATTTCAATTGTTACCGGAAATGCCAAAAGCAATCCATGATGAATCACCACTGCCAGAACGACATTGAAAGCAGGGATATTGTCTATTGTAGCCATGTTTAAAAGGAATGACTGAAGTACTAGTTATAATAAAGTTTAAACAAGTGTTCAATACTTCTCCACGTTAGCTAAGAATATATTGTAATAAATTGTTGGTATAGTTCTTCGAACATCCAACATTATTGAAGAGAGATGGAAAGCAGGTTCAAGTGATTCAGAGGATTACTTCAACTGATTGTCACCAATGTTGATAGGTATTTATTTAGTTTTGTCCCAACAAGTGTTTGGTTTGAATCCCTTGGGTTAGGCACACAGTCACTAGTCCATGCTGATGGGTTTACTATGGATGCCATTCACAAAAGTGAGACGGCATCCCTTGGGTTTCCCCAAGAGGATTTCCTTGCAAAAAAAGGTTCAAGTGAAGGTCATTGAAATCCTTCCAATTTTAACAACATTGACAGCTTGGGCAGCCTTGAGGAAAGATCAACTATATATAAATTATAAATATGAAGAAATGTTAGAGTATGTAAACCCAACTTGTCAAGCTCTTGGACAATATTGGCGGCTAGTTATTTGGGCTATGTGAACCGACATTTGAGGGTTTAGGGGCAACTAACAAAAATCCTGAAACTATATATATTCGAAGTGTTAGCCTTATTTGTAATCAACTCACTTGATGAGTTGAGCTTCTCTTTCAAAGTGAAGTTTTTTCATTATTAGGTTTATCCATTATAGACTTTTGTGTTTTCACGATTGTATAACAGGCTATGTTCATTGGCATTGATCGTATGGGTAAGTTATGGATGAAAGGTCTAGTAAATATCATAAACATAGCATAACACCAAGATCTATCCCTATCTTGACTCCCACGGAAAGCATCAAATAACATAAGTATATCAAATTACAACTAGAAGAGAGAACAAGAAGATTTAGAAGGTAAAACTAGAAGATGAGGAAACGTCCACAAAACTTGGCCTTCTTTTATTCAGAATCTCTCAATACAAAAGCCTGAACACGCTCAAGTATGGAGTTAAAATGGGATCCATACAATCTCTCAACTTCTCAAGCACACCTATTGAACCTCCAAGACCTCTCTTATATAGGTTTGAGAAATGGGAGAACAAAACCCATGATGAATGTAGAATAAACTCACTTCTAACATTTAGTGAGTGACATAAGAATAATAAGCCAATAACACGAGATATTTAAGATCTCACAAGTCCAATGATGCCTCATTATGTTTGCAAATGCCTCAAAACAATGACATCACAATCATCATAATGACAAGCTACACAATAGAGATGGTTAAACAATTTCGGTTAGAGAAGTTTAAATAATTTCCAACAGTTTAGATCAGGTACGAACCACTCTAAGGCTCCACAATATCTAGTTCATTTTATTTTAACTTAAAGAATGGCTTAGTAAAAACAGTTTTCAAAGCGGACTGCTATTTTAAATTAGTTTGAACATCAGTCCGAATTGGCCCTAACATAAGTAATTACCTGCCGATCCAATCGGCATGAGTGGAAGAGGATACAGAATTTAATCTATCAAAACAAATTACGGAAAAACTAAATTTTCCCAGCAATGCAAACGTGCAAAAGGGAATAAAAATCATACGTGCCAGGTACAACTCCCTCCATCCATGGTTTTGTAGGTTGTGAAGGAGGATGAGTTGTGGTCAGCTCCACGCCTGATAAACTTATTTCTGTGGACCGCGCAGCCAGCCATCCCGAGTCCAACTTCCGATCCCGCATTTTACCTCCTCTGTGACTCAAATAAATATACTTCCAGTTTCAATCTCGAGCAATACAACTTCGACGATTTCGGCAGTTTCCCTAAATCATGCCAAAGTAATCCACTCGCTCAAGCCGTTCGGTGGTCAAAAGTTCAGAGTCTCTTTACAGAGAAAGTAAATGCTGCTTCGTATTAACAGGACCAGATTTATTGATAGGAGTCACAAGTGGTGCAACTGCACAGATCTTCATCAAATTAACCACAATGTGAGCAAGATAGAATATCCAAATAAGGGTTTTGTCGTACCATGTATTCAAATCGAAATTAAAGATCGTTTGCAGCACTCACAGTGAAGCTGCGAGGCGCGGGAATCCAGCTATCTACCAGAGAGTACAATATTTTGTTCCGAAACGAGAGTTAAGGGAATTCAACTGTTCCTTCGCATTTCCCCACACAAAATAGCTGCTGCCGAATCGTTGGTGACTTGTTTTTTATCCGCATCATTCAATCAGTGAAATAAAGTGATCTCGCTCTCTCGGGATTTTCTTCCGAGATGGCCCCCTACTCAAGCGTCCTGAAAAGTTAAAAGTAACTCTGTTCTGTGCTGTCAGTGATCGTCCCTGAAGGTTAACTCACTTAAACCGATTTACTCACGTGCATTTATACCTTGCAAGTTGGCATTAGGAAGGATTTATCTTTATAAAAGCATCCACAATTTTTCTTCTGGCCACCTCTGTCCTGGACGGAGAGAGCAGAGCAGAATAACAGCCAGTCACATGAGGGAGGTTGAGGCCAAAGGGGGCTTTGGCTACGGTTTGAGCGACTCGAGAAAGACAAGCACCAAAGTGCATGTGATCGTGATTCTAAATGCCTGTGAAAATTAAAGCACACTCTGACATACTGTCGTTAACGTTGTCCACAATGCAGAAGGCATTTAGTGTTGTCCTCACACAGCATTTATAAATATTTTGGCACGTCTCCATGGCTCCATGTGACCCTTCCTCACAACGTATCTCCATCATATCCACTGGTCAACGGATCTAAGAAGATTTGGCCGGTAAAATTTCACACACTGTATTCACCAGTGCCTCGAGGGGCCCAAAGAATGTTATCTCAATCATTTGATTTCACATTCAAGCAATGATTTAAAACCAAATTTTATCATGTTTAAAAAATAAAATCAGAAAGAAATATATTTTGTTGGAAATTTAGCTCATTTGTTTATGGAATAGAATTGTGCAACAACTTTAATAGATTGTTGCATCATTACAATGAAAAAAAATATTGTTGCATCATTGTATTGGTAAGACTCACACAAAAATATTGTTGTATCATTGTATTGGTACGACTCACTTTATGAGATTGGGGTTCACTTGCATTTAATTTTTAAATTTTTTAGAATTTTAATTTAATTAGGTTAAGTATGTTTATTTTGTAATAGGATTTTTATAATTTTAAGTTATATATTAATAAATCTAATAAATAGATGGTAGAGATTTAGCTTTTATAGAATATTCTAAAATATATGTGTCAGTGAATGTATTTATTTTAGAATAAGATTTCTAAAATTTTAATTTAATTATTAAAGGACTTAAATCCATTTTAATTTTAAAGTTCCAAGAGGGATCAAATCTCTTGAGGTCTATTTTAACGATCTACTATGCTCCCAGAGGGATCAAATCTATTGAGGTGCAAATCACTCTTAGAGTAAAGAGAGATTTGATCCCCCTCGGTGCTTGATAATCTGCAGTTAAAATGGATCTAGGTTGGTTTAATTTTCCTTTTAAATAGGCTATATTCCACCTGTATACCATGGGTTCTCATAAGTAGGCTATATGATTAATAAGAAAGACATACTCATTTACAATATGGATCAGAAAAATATGATATCTAAGTGATATAAATATTTCATAAAGTAATTCAAATTAAAATTAAAAACATTAATTAATCAAGAAAACAACTAAAATATTAAATAAAAGATATCATTAAAATAAAATGACCAAAAAAATATTAATAAATAAATAAGGTATATAAAATATAACTTTAATTATATTTATGAATATTTAAGTAAAAGGAAAAATAATAATCAGCATCACAATATCAAGCACCAAAAGTTATTTTGTAATTAAAATATAAGAAAACCTATATTAAAGAACAAATTTATCAATAAATATAGGTATATATGAATTAAACAAGGGCTATATAGTAGCTAGTACCTCTCACTTAGTTTAAATATACCTTAATGAAACAAAAATAATAATAAAGACAAATATTCATCACAAAAATAAAACAACTAATAAAATATTGTATTGTTAAATTTCTCACAAAAATTTAAGAAATATGATGAATTGATATTGTTTATATTAACATATATACACTTTAAAATATATGTTTGTTTTATTTTTACTAATATATATAATTGTTTATAATTAAATTTATTAAAATATGTTTTTAATATAATAATAAGTCATCTTAAATTCAAAATATGGTGAAAAAATTACAATTCATGAAAATGGAAATAATATAAAAAGGAAAAAATAAATAAATAAGTTAAATAAAAAGGAAATAAAACTAAAAAAATTAGTAAGTAATAGAAATGGAAGTTACTAAACAATCCACCTTAACCAATCACCTTTTTTTTTAACAAGGTTGGTTAGATAATATATTACCAAAAAAGGTTGTAGAGGAAGCTCCAATTACATTCAGCGATATTGCAATAGTAGACTAAGCAACGAAATGAGATCGCAGTCCTTTCTCCTGTGCTTAATTTCCAAACTTCATAGATTTTTTTAACTATTCTAGGATACTGTCGGACGTATTGGCCTACTAAGAAAACAAATTTACATAACATAATTTCTCATTGGGTTTATGGCTTGTTGACTGAGTATTCTTGGGTTGCTTCATTCATATTGTTGTTGTTGGCTAAGTTATTTCCTTCACTGCTCATATGGTTGATCTTGTAGTATTCTACTGCTTCCTGTAGATGATTGCACTTGGTTTTCAGATCCTTTATCTCATGTTGTTGCGTTGCCATATTTTTCTTCTGAAAGCTGTACTCCATTCTCATTTCACTTCTTAGATCTTTGAGAGACTGCTGCAGCCAATGTATCATGACCTTGTTTCCTTTGCATGCTGGGCATGAGTCGATCCTGGCTGCCTTCTCAGTGGTGTTAAGCTCCATTTGACTACTATTTCCCCTTGCTTTGCTGTAGCTGCCCATGCTCCCTTGATCCATCGTTGCTTTGATTTGATAGCCTCTCCTATGAAATTCTTGAGTAGCTATGGATATTGTCACTGAGCTAGATAATATGAGAGAGGGCCTGTATTTATGAAGAAGGGAACGTAAATTGCAGCAACAATTATAATTCTGCAGTAAGAGCTGGATGAAGGTAGGTAATAGCTTGATCAAATAAAAAGGTTGTCTACTGAATAACGTTTCCAAGAGGATAAGAAGCAGTAGGCGAAGATGAGCAGGAAAGCTGGTGAGCAAGGGAAATGCGTGAGGGAGGGACGCTGAGAAGGGCTGCATGGAGAAGGTAGCTGAGCTAGACAGCGTGGAGGAATGGGAGCTGGGGAGGTGGCTGCGCAGAGAACAATGAGACTGCACAAATATTTGGGGACCATGTGGATGCTTGAGGCAGCCAGACAACAAACTGTGTGGATGCTTGACGCCGAACAAAACACTGCATGGATGCTTGAGGGAGGGGAGAGCGTGGTTGCTTGAGGGAGCCGGGTAGAAAATTACATGAGAGAAGCTGGGCAGGTGCTGCGTGGAGTGGTAGCTAAGCAAGATAGCAAGGAATGGGAGATGGGAAGGGGACTGCGCAAGGATCAGGGTACCACGTGTAAGAGAGAGGGGGGGGACTCCGGGGATGTGTGAGGGAGTTGTGCCTTGATGCAGACTTGGAAGCGCTGAGGGGAGTTGAGTCCTTAGGCAGATGATAATTTGCACTGTGCGCTCTTTTTTTAAAGATGTTCTGTGTTGCATGCTTGTTTCCAAGCGTGTGGTTGTAGTGGTCCCCCATGCGTTGGAGTTGAGAGCTGTCCCTTACGCACTTTTTCCTTTTTTGGCTCAGTTTCCTTCCGAGCTGAGCTTTGCTTGCTCATGAGATTTTTGACTTTGATTGAGGTTTCTGAAGTTGATCCTTTGTATTTCCACTTTTCCTTGCCCTTTCCTCTGTCCTTCCATGATTTTCTGGGATTTTTTGGGGCTGTCACTTTTTTTTTTTCTTTATTTTTTGTTTTGTTTTTTTTTTTTCATAATTTGTCTTGATTTGTCCCTTTTTCCCCAGTACATTAATCTTTTCGAATTCATTTTGATCTTATGGCACATAGTGTTGATATTCGTCATTATTCTCCCAGACTCTTCCTTCATTCATCTCCACTGCTTGATTTGCGTGAAAATATGCCAGCTGATTATGAAGTCTCAATATATTTTTGAAAGTTCCACTACCAGAGTCTTCTAGATTCCTTCTTATTCTTTTGATAATTCTACTCATGAACTCGTTGCTTGGACTTTTGGTTCGGGTCATTGCCTCAATTATGATCGCTGAATCTCCCAAAATTATTGAATTTTGGATTCCTCTTTTTTTAATTATTTTTGTCCCCATGAACAAGCTATACACTTCAGCCTTATTATTTGAAATTCTTCCCCATCCCCATTCATATGTGACAATTTTTTCCCCACTTAGATAAAAAATTATCCTGCCTGCTCCGGCCTTTCCATAATTATTCTTAGAGGCTCCATCAAATTGCAAACAATATCTATTTTGCTATCTTTTCCAACTTTCAATTTCTTCTTCAGTCATTCTCAATTTCCAGTTTTTCCCTGAGCTTTCTTTTCTCTATCCCTTTTTACCATTGTTGTCTATTATGGCTTTGCTAAGCCATTCTCTTTCTTCTTGTTGAAGGATACTATAACTCGTTGGGGTAATTCCTTTTTCAATGAATATTTCTGAATTTAATCCCCATACTTTTGATAATGTTTTTCCAATTCTAGGATTTTGGTTTTTAAAGATACACTTGTTCCGAGTTAGCCAGATTTGCCAGCATAGGACTGTTGGAATGCATTTCCAGATTCTTATAATTGTGACTTTCTTCTTTGTTGCATATGTGTAGGCTTTCTCCAAAATTTTGAGGAATTCCGGCAATGGTTATCCATAGTCTATATCTACTTCCAGCGGGCTCAAGCGCTGATCCCTGCATTCTCTTCAGAGTTTACAGTCCTGAAATAAGTATTGAATGGTTTCCTCTGCCTGCTGGCATAATGGGCATCTTGATGGCCCATGGAATCCTCTTTTTTTAAGGTTTTTTCCAGTCACGATCTTTCCTTTTAATAGGGTCCAAATGACAATTTTTATTTTTTATTTTAGGATAACTTTCTGATTTCCATGCTATTTTCCATGGTTCCCATTTTTGCTGATTGGCTTGCTCTTGAAGAATTTTATATCCAGTTTTGACTATATATTGCCCATTACTCGAGTCCTAGAGGTAATTGCCTTCCGTGTCATAATGAATTGGTGTTGCCCCCTTTAGATGTTGCTTGAGTTTATTCCATTGTCCTTCCATGTTTGCTGGGATTGCTGGCTTTTTCCATTCCTTCCACTCCTTCGGATTCCATAGGGAGATTGAATGTAAGGTATTAAAGCCTTTCCCTCTCCTCCACTCTTAAATTCCATCCATTTCCAGGTTATCGTGCAATGGGTCATTTCCCATGATTTTGTCTTCCCATATTGAGATTTTTTGTCCATTCCCAGGAGTGTTGGAGATGTGGCTGCCCATTATTGGAATGACTCTTTTGACTCGCTTCCATACTTCGGTGCTTTGTCTTATTGGGATGTTCCCATTCAGCAAATTCTCCTTGGAGCCATTTAGATATTTGTTTATGAGCGATTTTTTCCACCACCTCTTGTTACCTGTCATGAGTCTCCGGACAATTTTCATTCCCAAGGTTGGATTCATGAGCCCAGGCAGCCAAATGGACAAACATTCTTGTTCATATGGTACCACTACTTGTTCCCACCTTACCAAACTAAACTTTTTGTTTTCCTGCTTCCTTCCTTGCCAGAGAAAACTTTTTAGAATTAATTCCATCTTCTTGTGGGCACTTGTTGGTGCCATGATTAGTGCATATTGGTATATTGGTAGTGTAGCAAGGAGAGCTTTAATTAATATCACCCATCCAACGATATTTAACCACATCATTCCCCAGTTATTTATTTTGTCTTGCATTTTCCCAATTTGTTTTCTCCATATTTCTTCCTTCATGATCTCTTTTGATATTGGTAATCCCAGATAGAGAAAGTGATTTCAATTTTCCTGTGCTGGGATTCCCATTATTTGGAAAATTCTTTGCATAGTTCGTGGTGGAATGTTCCACCCATAGATCCTGCATTTTGTGTTGTTAAAAAGTTCACCTGACGCCTGCATAAATGCATCCATTATTTTTTTGAATCTTCTCGCTATTATTGTTGATGCTCCTCCCATCAACAATGTATCATCTGCAAACAAGGAGTGATTTATGGTCTTTATTCCTTTTGCTATTCTCAGTCCTGTGATAGTTCTTTCTTTCCTTTGTGTTTCCAATGCTCTACTAACAGTTTCTGCCATTATTATGTATAGAAATGGTGATAGAGGGCAACCTTGCCTGAGGCCTCTTGTGCTTTGAAAAATTTCACTGGGTCTTCCATTGATGAGGGGGGCTATCTAGGGAGTGGATATGCACTCTTGTATCACTTCTATTATTTCTTTTGAGAAGCCTAGTTTCTGAAGTACAACCAATAGATATGAGTGGTTGACTCTATTAAAAGCATTTGCATATCTAGTTTGATTATCATACATTTTTCTTGCTTTAATATACTGGAGTGGGTAGCTTCCTAAACTATGATGACATTGTCAATGATTTGTCTGTTTGGGACAAACCCTCCTTGGTTTTCTAAGATGATTAAGTGCAACACTCTCTTTATTATGTTTGCCACAATTTTTTTTATTAACTTATAGGAGGAATTGCACAGAGAAATGGGCTGGAACCTATTGAAGGTGGATGGCTTTGCTTCCTTTGGAACCAGAGCAAGATAGAAAGATCTTGTGTGGCCTTCCATTTTTTTTTAAAACATTCTTTGCCATTCTTAAGAAATCCTTTCTGATTGTATACCAATGATTTCTGTAGAAGGCTATTGTGGATCCGTCTGGCCTGGGTGCTTTGTCCAGATGCAGGCTCCAAATGGCCTACACAATTTCTTTTTCTGTGAGGTCCTTACACATGTCTTTGTTTTGTTCTTTTTTTATTTTCTTCTTTGTGTGCTATAAAATTTCTTCATATTCAGCCGTTTCCTCTGTTGCTAACACTAAGTTTTTGAAGTGCTAGTGGGCTGCTTTTTTTATTTCTTCCGCTCCTTTGATTTCTTGATTTTCCACTTGTATATTTTCTATCTGGTTTCTAGCTCTTTTGATTTTCATACTGTTATGAAAAGAGGATGTATTCTTATCCCCTGCCTTGAGCCAAAGAACTCTAGATTTCTGTCTTGCCTCTTCCTCCTCTTTCCTGTTTTCCCTATATATCTCCTAGAAAATTTTGTTCTTTTTAAGGTAGTCTTGCTTGCTTTCTTCTTTACATTCTTTTTCAGCCTGCATGCTGTCCATTTTCTCTTGTAGCTCTTTTTTCTTTTCCTTTTTTTTTTTATTTAATTTAACCTTGCCCATTCCTTTAGCTTGGTTCTTACACTTTTTGAATTTTGTCTTCCATATGTAATGTGGTGAGCCTGATATTCATGTTGCCCATGCTGCTTTAACTATTTCGCTAATTTTTGTGCTGCTGTCCCAGATTGAGCTATACCTGAACTGGAGTGGGTCTTGGTATTCCATTTTCCCCATTGCTATTACAACTGGCTTATGAATGATTTTGGATTTGATAGAGCTATACAGTGCTGCTATGTTGTCTTGAATCAGGATTCTGTCTAGTCTTTCTTTTATGTTACTTTTTCCCACTATCTTGTTATTCCAGGTATATTTTCCATTGTTTGGAGGAATATCCAGAAGGCTATATTGTTCCATTATTTCTTCTAAAGGGTTCCTGGATGGATCCACTTGAAAGTTTTCTCCAAACTTTTCCTCTATACTTCTAACCAAATTTAAATCTCCTCCTAAAATTATTTTTCCAGCTTGTGTAATACTTCCTTTATTGTTTCCCAACACTGTTCTTTCTCCTTATAGTGGTTGGGGGCATATATATTTATCACCTTGTATTTCTCTTCAGTGTTGATCCTCCTAAGATCCGTTAAAATCCAGTGTTGCCCTGTTTTTCCCCATTAATTCCCACATTCCTTTTTTCCAGATTGTGCATATGCCTCCTGATGCTCCAGTTGCCTGGATTGCTTCCCCTTCATATTTCCTGAACTTTTTTTTTCAGATTTTCTGATTCTTGGTTGTTTACTTTTGTCTCCTGGATCATAAGGATATATGGGTTCTCTTTGGTCAAAATATCTCTTGTTGCATTTTCCTTAACAGGTGAGCCCATTCCTCTGTAGTTCCAGGAGACTATTATCATTATTTACTTGTTGGGTGGTGTATGGCTCCTTTCCCATTATGTTGGTTTTTCTCCATATTTCCTGTACTTTTCCCTAGATAATTGTCCATGGGTTGTTGTGTTCATAGGGCCATTTCTTTGTTGCTGCTTCATCCCTTACTTCTTTATTTGTCTTTCTTCCAACTTTTTTTTTGTTTTCTCCTTTTGGGAATGCTTCTTTAGCTTGTTTTCTAATCAATATCCTGTCTACTAGGGAAGGGGAGAGAGGTGAATTGAGTCTCTGAGGGAGAGGGGGGGCCACTAGGGGATTGGAGAGCACGGGGTTCTAGATCTAGATCTAGCTTTGGCTTTAGGGGATGGGGAATTTGATGTAACCAGAGGACCAAAGGGGTTTCAGATAACTAAGTTTTCTTTTGGCGAGAGGGAGAGGGCTTCAACAGATTGTGAGGGCTGAGAGGAGAGTTGGACTGGTTGTTTGTTGGCTATCTTCTTTTGTTTGACCTGTTCCCATTTATTTTCCGGATCCTCAATATTTTCATTTTCATTTTCTCTATTTTTTGTACATCTACACTACTACACCAAGGGCACTTTTGAAACATTTTTTTGAGACAAAATGAATCTTTTGTCTCAAAAAATCATTTTTTCTATTAGTTATTTTACACTAAAAATTAATATTAATTGAATTGTCTTAAATATAAACTTTACGACAAAAAGAGTTTGTTTTGAGATAAAAAGAATTTGAGACAAAAATACTTTAAGACAAAACTTTATATTTAAGACAAAAATATTTTAAGACAAAAGAAGTTTGGGACGAGAATATTTTAAGACAAAACTTTCTATTTAAGACAAAATTAATTTAAGACAAATGTTTTGAGACAAAACTTGATATTTAAGACAACAATAGTTTGAGAAAAAAACATTTTAAGAAGAAACATTATATTTAAGACAAAAACAGTTTAAGACAACATTATTTTAAGACAAAAACAATTTAAGACAATTATTTTAAGACAAAACTTTATATTTAAGACAAAAACAATTTAAGACAAAACTTTATATTTAAGACAAAAACAGTTTAAGACAAAAATATTTTAAGACAAAACTTTATATTTAAGACAATAGCCACTTTAGATGAAACATATTTAAGACAATTAACAACTAAAAGTCGTTCATGCTTTATCTTTACATAGAATGTGTCATCTTTGGTCATGGGGGTTGTCGCTTGTAATGCAAAGGGAGATTTGTTTTGCTTCAAGGGGAAATATTTGTGAGAATGGGTTGTCCTCACAACATAGATATGTTTCGCACTCATTTCACACACTCTTACACAAGTGTCGCCTTTTTCCTCACTAATTCTATCATTGGAGCCGCACTTGTCGTAAGCTAACACAAAGATTGTTGCATTAAGAGAAGTATGTGTTATATGTTCTAGATGGTCTATGTTGTATTGTTAAGTGTTCAGGTGTGTGATCATAGTCAACTTTTATAACTCTTCACATCAGTTCCACTAATCCCACACTTAGCCAAATTTCAAAGTTTCCCTAGCAACCTAGCCTCATCCAACTTTCTTGAACTGCTCACTTCACATCTCTAACCTTCAAGATTTTCCTTTGCCTACTGGAACTATGCAATGCATAGAAATCCCAACCTCCCTTAGCATTCAAAACTACATAGTGGTTTCCTCCAATGTCCTTCCCTCAGCTGGAACCCACTATCTCCAAAAGCTATGAAATTTTGTCCCTTGACTACCTAGTTTTCCTTACATCCCGAAACTGCGTAGATGTGTCCTCCTAAGGCCTCATCCCACAATAATCACTGCCCACTGAAACTACGCAATTATGTCTCTCAGGGTCCACGAAGAAGGATGACATGTTATATGACTCTCAAGGAGCTCAGGAGAAAGATGAAAATACCAAGGAACCCAAGGTATGATAGAATATCGTGACCACATGAAGAATCCATCTGATGCGTAACCCTTTAGAGGGTAGGTATGGGAAAAAAAGCACATATTTTGAAATACACCTCTTAGTGTAGCTTAAAGGAATTCTTATCATTGTCGTATCATTCTATCTTCAATGGAATTCATGGTTGCAAGAACTGAAAGTCATTCCATGTGGTTTCTCTACATGTCTTGCTCCCTTTCACTTGTTTATTACATAGCTTAGAAGATGAAGAGTATTACCACTTGTTTATTTAAGCTAGGGAGGTTGTGACCAACATGATCTTATGACTAACCAGGCATAATTCAAGGCAGCCTTCGTGGGATGGAAGATGTTTCATGATATGTAAATAGTTAGTACACTCCTTTGCATTAAGCCTTTCTTTGTATCTTGCATGTACCCTCACTGCTTGTCAAATTTGGCTACCTACTGATAGTAGTCTCTTAGCTCTTTCCTGACAAACTAGGGGAAGTAATTTCCTTCAACCTCATTCATTCAAGGCTCTTCATAGCAAGTATAAAGTTAAAAGAAGGTGATTGGAATTTCACTATCAAAATCTTGAAAACCCTTTGCATGTTCGAATCTATCCAAGCGATTAAATTACCGCTCAACAACATTGTTAGTCTTGGAAAACTCAAGAAAGATCACATCACTAGATATTATAAACTTCTTATTCACTTAACCATAGAGATGGTATGCTTTGGAGGTATGAGTACCCAAAGAAGATACATTTGTGACTCCTTGCACTCAGTTTATTTCTCTGTTCCTTAGGTATGAAGGCATAACAAGAGGAACCAAAAACCCTGAGATGCCTCACTAAAGGAATGTGGCCATACCACATTTCATAGGGAGTCTTGTTTTTGATAGCATGATATGGACTCCTATTCTTTATATACACAACACATAGAACCACATCAGCCCAAAACCTTATGAATTTAACATGTGAACTATGCCAAGTTCATAGTGAAAGTAATACATTCCATTGAACTATGTGTTGAAAAATGCAACAAGAAATTCTCAATATGATTTTTCCTTGATTAAATTGAGAAAATTTCAATTTCCATGTCAACAGACAACTTGGATGATGTTAACTTGTGTGACATGGCTTGTGTCACCTAGTTTACTCAGTAAATTCGAGTTGGAGGAGTTAGAGTTCAATTATGCATATGTGATTGCTAATTTGTAGCAATAAAAGTCAATTATCTGAGGTTGTTGTCAGTTAAAATAGTTTCAACTTTTGGAGGAACTAGTGGAAGGTCATTTAAGCAGTGGGACTTCAGCGAAACTTAGTGATCATCAAGTTAACTGATAAATCAACCCACAATAGTTGGTGCATGCAGAGAAATCGAGTTCCCTAATATTGGTGGATACTCCAAGGCAGTTTTAACTTCTTGTAGCTCACACAATTGTAAGAACTTACTATAACCATAGTGGAGGAGGTAGCTTGAGTAGGAGCTTCTTGTGAAATTGGAGAAGGAATGATGGTAGCATTAATAACCTACCAACAATTTGTTTTACACCACACTTCAAATTATTTTCTAGGGTTTTTGAGGGTGGATTACACTACATTAAATAACTGTTACTAAAAACTCACCTGACATTCATACTGCACATGGCCATCCTTGGAGATGGAATAGAACACAATGTTGGCTAGAGGACGAAACAGAAAATGCGCAAATATCCACGGGCAGCTTCTCGCATACCATCCCACCTGATCTTTAATCAGTCAAACAATAACTAATCTATACGTGAAAAGATTGTTAATTCCATGACAATTTCTAAGATCTGGTGATCAGAAAAGGATTAGCCGTGTCAGCTATAGATTGAGAATGAACATGCCCAAAATAAAATGAAATCAATTCTACATACCATAAACGAATTGCAGACTTATAACTGAAATAAACGCTGAAATTGCCAAAAGAAGCCTCGCAACAGCCATTTCTGTATCAGCTATCAACTATGTTAATCTATTTAAGAGAAGTAATAGCAGCAAATGGAAAGTATAGTATTAAGAGATTCGTGACAGATGACTCTTTGCTTCTATATATGATCACTCACTCATTCACGGCTGTCTATATAGAGGGGTAAAGAACGGAAAAGAAACAACCAACTAATTTCCTCACTCGGGCGATGCCTGGTGTAATTGTCATCTAATTTTGCTAAATATATATTTAAATAAGAAATGCGTGGAATAGGCCTTAAATAGATTTAAATAAAAAATGCGTGGAACAGGGCTGAAAAGGAGGCAACTAGTATTTCTAACGCTATACGCCATTAATACACTTTGAAAATGGGATGCACATACATCTATCTTACAATGCTATCAGCTATTCAATACCATCCTGACAGTTACTAAATGGTACCATTTGCATGCATCTTCATCCATGACCATTCATTTTCATTTTCTGAACAGCTCCACCTTTCCGGCTGGTCACAACCTCCGGTGACTCCAGGACATCTTTGCAACAGCACCTTCCTTCGAACAAACGGCACGCCGTTACCCAAGGCTCCGTTATCGTTTCCCACTTCCCTCTCCTTCTAAATTCAAATTTTGAAAACCCCACGCGGCTTACTCTCTCCCACGTCCTTTTCATTTAAATTTTGAATTTTAGAATCACCATGCAGCGTACTTCTTAAAAGCACTAGAGTGTTTTTTTGCATTGAAAGTTATGTAAATTCTGGATATATTTGAAAAAATCTTGAGAGATTTTTGTAAATCTAAGTAAAAGTTTTCAAAGTTTATAATCTTAGGTGTCTAAAAATTTTAATTTTGATGGTGCTGAATTTATTTCCAATATCAAAAATATGATTCAAACACTGTCTCTACAAGATTTTTGAATTCTTTTTGCCCAAATTCCAGCTACTTTTTACTATCCAAACAAAAACAATTCCCCTTTAATAGACTCATTTTTTAAATACATGAGAAACCAACATTCCTTCTATTTTGTTTCTTCCTTATCAGCCACCCCAGCAAGGTTGTTTTATGCACTATTCAACTCGCTCTTTTTTCATGGATAACTAGAAACTATGTAACAGTTCTCTCAGATTCACTGCAACCCTTTCCTTTTAATTAGCGTGGTCTAACTAGGCGGAGGAGTTGCTCGAAAAGTTATGGAAATTCAGTCATAAATAGAGAAAATTCGGCAAGGATTTTTGTACATCCAAGTTATAGTTGTTAAATTTCAAAATTTTAAGGGTCTTAAAGGTTTTTGATGGTGCTGAATCTATTTCCACCATCAAAAACACGATTCAAACAATGACTCTACAAGATTTTTTGAAATTGTTTCGCCTATATTCCCATCACTTTTGGTCGTCAAGGCAATTCCTCCTCCTCATTAGACAACTCCTTTTAATTATGATGCACAGTCCTAGATGACGCATATAATACATATTTACTAAATTCAAATTCGAATTTGATTAGATAAGGAAAAAATTTAGAAATATAGCTTTTTCAAAATTAAATTATTTTAAAAAAAAAAAAAAAAAAAAAAAAAAAAAAAATATATTATAATATATTTTTAAAAAAATTACATCTTCAAATCCTAAATTTTAATATAACCCTTAAAAATGAAAAATAACAACATTATTAATTAATAATTGAAACATCATAAATTTTTCCTTGTAGATTTAGCCTTTCTAGTGGCTTCATGCTTTCAAAGAGTTGTTTACACTGTAGATTTTGAGGGGAGAAACACACCCAAATTTTAATTCATGATTTCAATTTAGTTACTAGTGGGCAAGAAGAGAAGTATGAAATTCAAATAGAAAAAATTAGAGATTATAATATTTTCTATATTTCTATTTAAACAAGGTCATAGTGGTAGTACCCGTTGCATATTAAATATAGCTTAATTAAACAAAAAAAATAACAAAGACAAAAAATTTCATCATAAAAATAAAGCAACTAATAAAATATTGTATTGTTAAATTTATCACAAAAAATTAAGAAATATGATCAATTGATATTGTTTATATTAACATATATACACCTTAAAATATATGTTTGTTTTATTTTTACTAATATATATAATTGTTTATAATTAAATTTATTAAAATACATTTTTAATATAATAATAAGTCATTTTAAATTCAAAATATGGTGAAAACATTACAATTCATGAAAATGGAAATAATATAAAAAGGAAAAATTAAATAAATTAGTTAAATAAAAAGGAAATAAAACTAAAAGAAATAGTAAGTAATATCAATGGAAGTTACTAAACAATCCACCTCAACCAATCACCTTTTTTTTTTTAACAAGGTAGGTTAGATGATATATTACCAAAACAGGTTGTAGAGCAAGCTCCAATTACATTCAGCTATATTGCAATAGTAGACTAAGCAGCCAGATGAGATCGCATTCCCTTCTCCTGTGCTTAATTTCCAAACTTCATAGATTTTTTAAACTATTCTAGGATATTGTCGGACTTATTGGCCTACTAAGAAAACAAATTTATATAACATAATTTCTCATTGGGTTTATGGCTTGTTGACTGAGTATTCTTATGCTGCTTCATTCATATTGTTGTTGTTGGAGTTTTTTCCTTCATTGCTCATATTGTTGCTCTTGTAGTATTCTACTGCTACCTGCAGATGTTTGCACTTGGTTTTCAGATCCTTTATCTCATGTTGTTGTGCTGCCATATTTTTCTTCTAAAAGTTGTACTCTATTCTCATTTCACTTCTTATATCTCTGAGAGATTGCTGCAGCCAATGTATCATGACCTTGTTTTCTTTGCATGTTGGGCATGAGTTGTTTCTCGCTGCCTTTTCAGTGGTGTTAAGCTCCATTTGACTGCTATTCCCCTTGCTTTGTTGTAGCTGCCCATGCTCCCTTGATCCATCGTTGCTTTGACTTGATAACCTCTGCTATGAAATTATTGAGTAGTTATGGATATTGCCGCTAAGCTAGATAATATGAGAGAGGGCCTGTATTTATGAAGAGGGGAATGTAAATTGCAGCAAAAATTATAATTATGCAATAAGAGCTGGATGAGGGTAGGTAATATCTTGATCAAATAAAAAGGTTGTCTGCTAAATAATGTTTGCAAGAGGATAAGAAGCAGCAGGCGAAGATCAGCAGGAAAGCTGGTGAGCAAGGGAAAAGAGTGAGGGAGGGAAGCTGAGAAGGGCTGCGTGGAGAAGGTAGTTGAGCTAGACAGTGTGGAGGAATGGGAGATGGGGAGGTGGCTGCGCAGAGAACAAACTACATGGATGCTTGAGGGAGCCAGACAACAAACTGCGTGGATGCTTGAAGCTGAACAAAAAACTGCATGGATGCTTGAGGGAGGGGAGAGCATGGTTGCTTGAGGGAGCCGGGCAGCAAATTGCGTGAGAGAAGCTGGGCAGGTGCTGCGTGGAGAGGTAGCTAAGCAAGATAGCGAGGAATGGGAGTTGGAAAGGGGACTGCGTAGAGATCAGGGTACCACGTGTAAGAGAGAGGGGGGGGGCTGTGGGGATGTGTGAGGGAGCTGTGCCTTGATGCAGACTTGGAAGCGCTGAGGGGAGTTGAGTCCTTAGGCAGATGATAATTTGCACTGTGCGCTCTTTTTTTAAAGATGTTCTGTGTTGCATGCTTGTTTCCAAGCGTGTGGTTGTAGTGGTCCCCCATGCGTTGGAGTTGAGAGCTGTCCTTTACGCACTTTTTCCTTTTTTGGCTCAGTTTCCTTCCGAGCTGAGCTTTGCTTGCTCATGAGATTTTTGACTTTGATTGAGGTTTCTGAAGTTGATCCTTTGTATTTCCACTTTTCCTTGCCCTTTCCTCTGTCCTTCCATGATTTTCTGGGATTTTTTGGGGTTGTCACTTTTTTTCTTTTCTTTGTTTTTTGTTTTGTTTATTTTTTTTTTTCCATAATTTGTCTTGATTTGTCCCTTTTTCCCTAGTACATTAATCTTTTCGAATTCATTTTGATCTTATGGCACAGATTTTTGATATTCGTCATTATTCTCCCGGACTCTTCCTTAATTCATCTCCACTGCTTGATTTGCGTGAAAATCTGCCAGCTGATTATGAAGTCTGAGTATATTTTTGAAAGTTACACTACCAGAGTCTTCTAGATTCCTTCTTATTCTTTTGATAATTCTACTCATGAACTCGTTGCTTGCACTTTTGGTTCAGGTCATTGCCTCAATTATGATGGCTGAATCTCCCAAAATTATTGGATTTTGGATTCCTCTTTTTTTAATTATTTTTGTCCCCATGAACAAGCTATACGCTTCAGCCTTATTATTTGAAATGTGTCCCCATCCCCATTCATATGTGACAATTTTTTCCTCACTTAAATAAAAAATTATCCTGCCTGCTCCTGCCCTTCCATGATTATTCTTGGAGGCTCCATCAAATTGCAAACAATATCTATTTTGCTGTCTTTTCCAACTTTCAATTTCTTCTTCAGTCATTCTCAATTTCCAGTTTTTCCCTGAGCTTTCTTTTCTCTGTCCCTTTTTACCATTGTTATCTATTATGGCTTTGCTAAGCCATTCTCTTTCTTCTTGTTGAAGGATACTATAACTCATTGGGGTAGTTCCTTTTTCATTGAATATTTCTGAATTTAATCCCCATACTTTTGATAATGTTTTTCCAATTCTAGGATTTTGGTTTTTAAAGACACATCTGTTCCGAGTCAGCCAGATTTGCCAGCATAGGACTGTTGGAATGCATTTCCAGATTCTTATAATTGTGACTTTCTTCTTTGTTGCATATGTGTAGGCTTTCTCCAGAATTTTGAGGAATTCCGACAATGGTTTTCCATAGTCTATATTTACTTCCAGCGGGCTTAAGAGCTGATCCAGCATTCTCTTCAGAGTTTACAGTCCTGAAATAAATATTGAATGGTTTCCTCTGCCTGCTGGCATAATGGGCATCTTGATGGCCCATGGAATCCTCTTTTTTTAAGGTTTTTGCCAGTCACGATCTTTCCTTTTAATAGGGTCCAAATGACAATTTTTATTTCTTATTTTAGGCAAACTTTCTTATTTCCATGCTATTTTCCATGGTTCCCATTCTTGCTGATTGGCTTGATCTTGAAGAATTTTATATCCAATTTTGACTATATATTTCCCATTACTTGGGTCCCATAGGTAATTGTCTTCCGCGTCATAATGAATTGGTGTTGCCCCCTTTAGATGTTTCTTGAGTTTATTTCATTGTCCTTCCATGTTTGTTGGGATTGCTGGCTTTTTCCATTCCTTCCATTCCTTCTGATTCCACAGGGAGATTGAATGTAAGGTATTAAAGCCTTTCCCTCTCATCCACTCTTGAATTCCATCCATTTCCAGGTTATCATGCAATGGGTCATTTCCCATGATTTTGTCTTCCCATATTGAGATTTTTTGTCCATTCCCAGGAGTGTTGGAGATGTGGCTGCCTATTATTGGAATGACTCTTTTGACTCGCTTCCATAAATGGGTGCTTTGTCTTATTGGGATGTTCCCATTCAGCATATTCTCCTTGGAGCCATTTAGATATTTGTTTATGAGCGATTTTTTCCACCACCTCTCGTTACCTGTCATGAGTCTCCAGACAATTTTGATTCCCAGGGTTGCATTGATGAGCCCGGGCAACTGAATGGACAAGCATTCTTGTTCATATGGTAGCACTACTTGTTCCCACCTTACCAAACTAAACTTTTTGTTTTCCTGCTTCCTTCCCTGCCAGACAAAACTTTTTAGAATTAATTCCATCTGCTTGTGGGCACTTGCTGGTGCCATGATTAGTGCATATTGGTATATTGGTAGTGTAGCAAGGAGAGCTTTAATTAATATCACCCATCTAACAATATTTAACCACATCATTCCCCAGTTCTTTATTTTGTCTTGCATTTTCCCAATTTGTTTTCTCCATATTTCTACCTTCATGATCTCTTTTGATAGTGGTAATCCCAGATAGAGAAAGTGATTTCAATTTTCCTGTGCTTGGATTCCCATTATTTGGAAAATTATTTGCATAGTTCGTGGTGGAATGTTCCACCCATAGATCCTGCATTTTGTATTGTTCAAAAGTCCACATGACACCTGCATAAATGCATCCATTATTTTTTTGAATGTTCTCACTATTATTGTTGTTGCTCCTCCCATCAACAATGTATCATCTGCAAACAAGGACTTATTTATTGTCTTTATTCCTTTTGCTATTCTAAGTCATGGGATAGTTCTTTCTTTCCTCTATGTTTCCAATGCTCTACTAACAGTTTTTGCCATTATTATGTATAGAAATGGTGATAGAGGGCAACCTTGCCTGAGGCCTCTTGCGCTTTGAAAAAATTCACTGGGTCTTCCATTGATGAGGGGGGCTATCCAGGGAGTGGATATGCATTCTTGTATCACTTCTATTATTTCTTTTGAGAAGCTTAGTTTCTGAAGTACAGCAAGTAGATATGAGTGGATGACTCTATTAAAAGCATTTGACATATCTAGTTTGATTATCATACCTTTTTCTTGCTTTAAGATACTGGAGTGGATAGCTTCCTGAACTATGATGACATTGTCAATGATTTCTCTGTTTGGGACAAACCCTCCTTGGTTTTCTGAGATGATTAAGTGCAACACTCTCTTTATTATGTTTGCCACAATTTTTATTATTATCTTATAGGAGGAATTGCACAGAGAAATGGGCTGGAATCTATTGAAGGTGGATGGCTTTGTTTCCTTTGGAACCAGAGCAAGATAGAAAGATCTTGTGTGGCCTTCCATTTTTTTTTAAAACATTCTTTACCATTCTTAAGAAATCCTTTCTGATTATATACTAATGATTTTTGTAGAAGGCTATTGTGAATCTGTCTGGCCTGGGTGCTTTGTCCGGATATAGGCTCCAAATGGCCTCCACAATTTCTTCCTCTGTGAGGTCCTTACACATGTCTTTGTTTTGTTCTTTTTTTATTTTCTTCTTTGTGTGCTGCAAAATTTCTTCATATTCAGCCATTTCCTCTGTTGCTGATAGTAAGTTTTTGAAGTGCTAGTGGGTTGCTTTTTTTATTTCTTCCGCTCCTTTGATTTCTTGATTTTCCACTTGTATATTTTCTATCTGGTTTCTAGCTCTTCTGATTTTCATACTGTTATGAAAAGAGGACGTATTCTTATCCCCTGCCTTGAGCCAAAAAACTCTAGATTTCAGTCTTTCCTCTTCCTTCTCTTTCCTGTTTTCCCTATATATCTCCTAGAAACTCTTGTTCTTTTTAAAGTAGTCTTGCTTGCTTTCTTATTTACATTCTTTTTCAACGTGCATGCTGTCCATTTTCTGTTGTAGCTCTTTTTTCTTTTCCTTTTTTTTTTATTTCATTTAGCCTTGCCCATTCCTTTAGCTTGGTTCTTACACATTTTAATTTTGTCTTCCATATGTACTGTGGTGAGCCTGATATTCTTGGTGCCCATGATGGTTTAACTATTTCGCTGATTTTTGTGTTGCTATCCCAGATTGAGTTGTACCTAAACTGGAGTGGGCCTTGGTTTTCCATTTTCCCCATTGCTATTACAATCGGCTTATGATCAGAAGCTGTGGTGTGAATGATTTTCGATTTGATAGAGATATACAGTGTTGCTATGTTGTCTTGAATCAGGATTCTGTCTAGTCTTTCTTTTATGTTACATTTTCCCACTATCTTGTTATTCCAGGTATATTTTCCATTGTTTGGAGGAATATCCAGAAGGCTATATTGTTCCATTATTTCTTCTAAAGAGTTCCTGGATGGATCCACTTGAAAGTTTCCTCCAAACTTTTCCTCTATATTTCTAACCAAATTTAAATCTCCTCCTAAAATTATTTTTCCATCTTGTGTAATACTTCCTTTATTGTTTCCCAACACTATTCTTTCTCCTTATAGTGGTTGGGGGCATATATATTTATCACCTTATATTTCTCTTTGATCCTCCTACGATCCGTTAAAATCCAGTGTTGCCCTGTTTTTTCCCCATTAATTCCCACCTTCCTTTTTTCCAGATTGTGCATATGCCTCCTAATGCTCCAGTTGCCTGGATTGCTTCCCCTTCATATTTCTTGAACTTTTTTTTTTTTTTTTTTTTTCAGATTTTCTGATTCTTGGTTGTTTACTTTTGTCTCCTGGATCATAAGGATATCTGGGTTCTCTTTGGTCAAAATATCTCTTGTTGCATTTTCCTTAACAGGTGAGCCCATTCCTCTGTAGTTCCAGGAGACTATTATCATTATTTACTTGTTGGGTGGTGTATGGCTCCTTTCCCCTTATGTTGGTTTTTCTCCATATTTCCTGTACTTTTCCCTAGATAAGTGTCCACAGGTTGTTGTGTTCCTAGGGCCATTTCTTTGTTACTTTTCCCAAGATTTTTTAAAATTTTATTTCTATAATAAAAAAGAGGAGAAAGAAACATTCCAAAATCACTATAGTTAGGCGATCTAAGAAAAGGTGTTTTTCATCTTCCACCTTCTTAGTATCCAAAGGTGACAAATTCTTTCTAATTTAAAAAATATCTAATTCATGACAGTATATTAATTAAATATATGATGATAATAATGATTAAAGTCCACTAAGACCATAAGAAAGAAACTAATTGAGATTCTATAACATTTTATTTCTATAATAAAAAATAAGGGAAATAAGCATTCCAAGATCACTATAGTTAGGCAATCTAAGAGAAAGTGTTTTTCATCTTCCACCTTCTTAGTATCCAAAGGTGACAAATTCTTTCTTCCTAGAGAGTATTTCTATAATAAAAAAGAAGGGAAAGAACCATTCCAAGATCACTACAGTTACACAATCTCAGAGAAAGTGCTTTTCATCTTCCATCTTCTTAGTATTCAAAGATGAAAAATTCTTTCGTCCCAGAGAGTTTTGGGAATAGACCATCCTTTGGTTTCACTTCGAAGCTCATGAAAATTAGTAGTTATAGGGAGATAATTGTGGTTAGCAAGGGTGGGGTTGATCACCTCCTTATAATACCTAAGCTTCCTTTTTCCCTCCAACTCCTTATCATCCCACAATTTATCCTTAAATTTGGGGGTCAATTATGGTTAGCAAGGGTGGGGTTGATCACCTCCTTAACCTAAGCTTCCTTTTTCTCTCCAACTCCTTATCATCCCACAATTTATCCTTAAATTTGAGGGTCAATTATGGTTAGCAAGGGTGGGGTTGATCATCTCCTTATAATACCTAAGCTTTCTTTTTCCCTCCAACTCCTTACCATCCCACAATTTATCCTTAAATTTGGGGGTCATAGTATTATTGACATTATCCGTATTCCCGAGAATGATCTTCTCTTTTATCCCCCAATGGTCAAGTCAAGGCTGGACATCCTTATGTCATCCAAGCTTGAGGTGAAGGTGAGGGTTTTGGCTAGAGTTAGAATCAATTTTGGGAAGCCTCTTGGATTCCATGTTGTAAAGCTTCTTCTTATACATCCAATTCCTAGACATAGTCGTGCTTTCAATGGGAAAAAATCAACTTCCATCAAAGAGATAAGATAAAATAGGATAGGGAATATTTCCTTTGATCTTGAAATGCTAGGTTATAAATTGGTTATAGTATATTTATATATATATATATATATCTATATAATATATTAATTATTAATATATATATCTATATAATATATATATATATATTGATATAGATTTTATGCTTACTATTATATAATAATTTTATAATTTTTAAATTTAAATGTTAATATTTGTTTTTTATTAGTTTTAAAAATAATTATTACATTAAAAGAAAAATATAATTAATATAATTATTTTTTTAGTATTTAGTTTATTTGACCAAATCGAAATTAATGTAAATATTGTAAATATTTAGTGTGTTTAAATATTTAAATGTTGGTGTAGTATGGGGGATGCTATAGTTTATGTAAAATGAAACATTAAATCTAAATATAATAATAATGATAACAAAAAATAGTGGAAAAAAATAAATTATTTTAATTCAATTTATTATATTGTAATTTTGATAGGTATTTTACGATTGAGGATGAGAGTGATATGTGAGTTAATTTACTTTTTCGAATGAAAAAAATATATAATTCTTTCACTACTTAATAAAGAATTTGACAAATAACATTGTAAAAATAATATTATTAATAATACATGATATGCAATTTTTTCATTATATTCTTTGATTGACGTGTAATTTTGAAAATAATGATTCATATTAATTAACAAAAATAATTTATTGTACCCCATAAATACATAATTTTATATCCTAACTTTATAACCAATAAAATAATTAAAATATTCATTGTACTTTTATTGTATTGGAAATGTATTAATTTATTTTATTTAATTCCATATTTTATTAATATATATATTATATATATATTATATATATATATATATATATTAATAATATAATATTTCAATAATAAAAAAATTAACAATTTTTCATTTAACAAAATAATTTTATTTTATTAAAGTTTTACTAATTTAAAATAAAACTAAAATTTGTAATTCTTTTAATATTTTTTCTCTATGAAAATTCCTAAGCAATATAGTAAGATTGGAGAGCATATTTCTCCAAATCCATATATTAGTATTTCATATTCACATATTATGAGTCTTGACATTTTGATGGTTAATTTGGGCATTTATTCATTGTGGTAGATGTGAAAAATAAAACCAAAAACACTTTTATGAAAAGATAAGTTTATTGTACATCTGTAAGAAAATATCCATTCAAAATCATTTTCAGGAAAAGGGAAGCTGGAAAGAAAGAAAATATTTTTCGTTATTTAAAAAATGGATGATGATACGTTATTCTTATTATAGTAGTAAAATAAGCTTTTGGTAATAATTAGAAGAGTTTAAAAAAAAAAATGGATGATGATACACCATTCTTATTCATAATATTAAAAGAAGCTTTTGGTAATAAGTAGAAGATATGTTTTACCATACATTGTTTTTTATTTAAACTTTATCATTTTCTATAAGCGAAATATAAAGAAACAAAAAAGGGAAAAAGGCTCCACCCACTAGACTTGCTAAGATAACCATATACAATTTCTTATAAGCATAAAAAAAACAAAAACCAGTGGGAGTAAAATCCTCCCAAAAAGAGTATAAAAGAAAAAAATAAGAGAAAAGGTGAATGAAGAGATGATGGAGAACTTAATATGATCCCTTAAAGAAAAATTCCTTCACTACAAGCTTCAGTTGTAATAGAAGAAATTTTTGTGATGCCAAAGGTTTGGAGAAGATATTTACAATTTGTTATTATGTATGCACATACTCCAAGATAAGAAAACCATCTTGAATAAGTAGGAGAATGAAATGCGTATGGATCTCAATATTTTTGGTCCTTTCATGCTCCACTGACTCTTCTAGAAATATGTATAGCACTCTAGTTATCACACCAAAAAATAGTATAATGGTCCCGCTGAATGCCAAAATCAGCCAATAATTGTTGAGGCCAAATAAATTTCTAAATAGAAAAAACTGCAACTCAATACTCAACTTTTACATAAGATAATGTAATCACTTACTGTTTCTTGTAGAATTAAGCAATAGGAGTAGAACCAAGATGAAAAGCAAAACTAGATGTCAACTTCTAACCATTAATTGATTGTTGGGCATGGAATCCCCCAAGGCTTGTTTTGGGGCTCAAAGCCTAAGTTTTGACTGAATCTTGTTGTAAAGCTCCGCAAATTGCGGCCACGGGGCGTGAAAGTATGATAGGGTCACAAGGTTGTCTGCCCTAGTTTTGTAATGTAATGTTAGATGGATAGACTTAGCCATGGTAGCAGACCATGGGATTGTATAAATTGAGCAAGGCTTTAAGTGTAGAAGAATAAAGAGGTGAGGAAAGAGTCCAAGTGACTAAGTCAAAGTGTAAAGTGTGTCTTTGGGTCGTAGAGTAGGAGAAGGCTCTGCAGCTGAGTGCGTAGAGGCATAGTAGTTCGTAGCTGATTGCGCGGACCCCTATAGCTAAGTGTGCAGGGCGAAGTCGAGTTTGTAATAGAGGAAGGAATTAATAAAGAGGAGTTTTATTATAATTCTCTGTATCTATTCTTGGGTTAATGAATCATTGATATAATTTTCAAATATATTAATTATTTACTATGCGCACCTGTATGAATAGTTTATATTGTTAAGTATATTTAAAGCACTCAAGTAGGCAAAGCTAATTAACTAACGTTGGGATATCAGTGAGGTCTTGGGTAATAACACAGAGTGTGACATTTAACCCCTAGGTAGGGCTGCACAAAGGCAGTATATTAGGTTGCACAGTACGGGAAAGTGCGCGAAGCAACCTGCGTGCAGGGTCAAACCGTGAACAAATTGAACTTCTCAGACATCTCTAGGGTGCTGAAACTTGGTTCTAGCACTCTCCCATACTACTTCAAGTGAGACCTCAGTCTGTGCTCCGCAGACTATTGTCGAAAGGGCCAGTAGTACTGGGGTTTATTTGGCTAACTTAACTCTGAACCTAGGTCAGGCCCCAATAAGCTAACAAATGGTTCCATTGCCAAGACCGGGATATACATAGAAATGTATGATGTTGTATCACTGGAATCTGATAAAGAAAGGAATTGAAGAGTGGTTGGAAAAAAATATTCACGAGTTCACGGCGCAGGAAAACAGGAATCCAAAATTATCAAAGGAAGAGTGAATAGATTGCTACTTATATATGGAAATCCATGAAATTTTCTTTGCATCCTTCCCCTCTGAGTTGTATGAATGGATCACAAAGCTAGCAGAAAATCAAGGAAGATGTAGGCTTGACAAACCTATTATGTCGACTCCAGAGTTGGTGCGTAGACTGGAAGCATCAAAAGATAAAATCGTGCACATTGTGGATCACTGGCTAGATCGAATTATAGGAGGATTTATCACTGAGTTCGCGGTAAATACTTCAATCATCTATAGCAACACAGAACAATGCTTCCTCAAAGGACTGCGAGGTAAGTACGTTAAATATTTGAGCACTTGGATTAAAATTATACTGTGTGAAAAGTGGGTTATGCAAATAAATTAATGTTTGGGGCTATGTGAAGTGGGAGGATCTACAGAAATGAAGGTAGCGTAGAACTAGAAACTAGCCCCTTGATTTCACCTCTGCGAGAAAGTAAGGAAGAGCTCGCAAAGGTTTCACCAAGAAGTGCAATCAGTTTGATAAAGCAACGAATTTCGTGCATACCACTCCCACCTACACCACCACCAATTTCACCATCTTCACCCCCGTCTTCACCCACACCACCTTCGCCACCACCATAGTTCAATATGGCAAGCGCGATAAAGTTGTTGGTGTTCAAAGGAGTAGGGAATGAAGATCTAGACCAATTTTGGTTTGTGGTAAGGGCTGTATGGGAAGCGCAGGGAGTCATAGATGACAATATAAAGAAAGAAATGTTGGTCAGCACTCTGCAAGATCGTGCACTGACTTGGTACATTAAGCATTCCAATGATAATTCGAATGCAAGGATCACAGATATCCAAGCTGCGCTAAACAAGGAATTTAGCAGACCAAAATCAAAGACACAATCGATCATTGGATTTAAGGAAATCACGATGCTTCCAGGTGAGACCCCCTGGGAGCTAGATCAGAGACTGAAGTGTACAATTTATGAAGCCAATATGACTTTGGTAGATGGGCAACATCGCGCATAGTTTGTAGCATCGCTAACATTGCATCTAAGGAATGTATTGTCACAGCAGAAACTAACCACTCAGGCCGAGGCCTTGGAGATCGCGATGACACTGCATGAGACCCCGATCCAAGATCCTAACCTGGGAGTTCAAGAGATCCACACGCAGTTGAAAAACTTGTGCCTTGAGATGCAGAGTTTGAAACAGGACAGGACAGCTTGCCTAGAAGCACACGAGGAGGTATGGTGCATAAAGTACAAAGGCTAGGGACATGACAGGGACCATTGTCCAATCTTTGTGAACTACCTGGTGGGATCAGGACCAATGCCATTGATACCGGAGGCACAAGTAGGACCGAGCGCTGCACCTACATTATGGTGTGTGATTTGTCAGATAGGAGGGAAGCATGCTACAAATAACTGCCATCTATTGCAGAAGTATACGCATAATTCCCAGCAGTTGTTCTGTAGTTTCTGCAGGTCAGTAGGTCACGATGAGTGCACTTGTAGAAGTTATGAATGATGATGGATCAGACTCCTACCTACCGAGTTCATACTGAAACACAGGACCTCAATCAAATTGCAAGCATGATGCGCACTGGATTTCAGGTGCACGGATGAGGTCGTAGCCAGCTGATATGTTACAATTGTAAAGGGCCAGGGGATTATGCCCACGATTGTAGAAATCCAACGAGACCATCATGCGTATATTGTACCCAGTTTGATCATTAGATGGAGGAATTTCCCACGCTGATAGCAAGGTTGCACGATAAAGGAGCACTCCAACCTCCCTCAAATTAGAGCCTGCAAATGATGAGGTCTGAGCCGTGCTAGGAAGACCTGAATGTAAATATTGTGTTTCAAAGTGGTATCATGACAGGAGATGACAAAGGCAAGCAGCTCGAACAGAGTGCCTGGGTTTTCAAGGGTCCAACAAAAGGACCAGAATTTGATTTAGAGCGTGCTAAGGAGACATTCATGGAAGCTAAGAAGAGCTTCGTGGATGCCTCCACTTCAGGAAGTAAAGACAAATTGAAACTGGAAATGGGCCCATCAATACTCACTACATTTTTGGAGACATGCATGAAGTTATTGCGCAATAGCAAAGCTGTGAAGGGGCTACAAGAACTCATCACTATATGTGCTGGAACCACGCCAGGAGAAGCGTGTAGTTTGGAAGCTCGAGAAGCACACAACACGAACATGAAGAGAGACGAGATTGACTGCATAGATCAAGGAATATGAAATGGATAAAGTGATTTTGGATCTAGGATTGGATGTGAACGTCTTGCCAAAGCAAATGTGGGAGCACATAGGCAGGCATACATTGGAACGGTTTCCTATTCAATTGCGAATGGCAAAACAACAAAAGATCCTACCTATGGGAATATTGTAGGGAATAACGGTAGATATCGAAGGTGCGAGCGCACTAGGAGATTTTGAAGTGATAGAGATTGTTGATGACAGCAATGCCTATCTCGTGCTACTAGGAATAGATTAGGCCACTTACATGAATGGAATGGAAAATCTAAAGAAATGCAAGATGATTTTTGAGAAGAATTCACTACGTGTAGTGGTACCTTTAGACCCTGCGGAAGGATCGTGCTACACAGAGCCAGTGTGCGACTACGACAGCAACAATGATCTAGACTATATATACAAGATAACCGTGTGGGAGCAGGACTGGGTGAATCCAACAACGGATGGTAGACACTCATGGGAGTGCGAAAGCTCCTGCACCTCAGATTCAGATGAGTAAATAGAATGATGGCAGAACTAGTTACATGAGGTAACCACGCTCAAATATAACATGATGGCACGGTCGCTGTGCTGCGTGGCAATAGAGGTAAGAGATCTGCTTATGTATGATGGGTTGAGTGAGGTGGATGATTTCCTGAACAAATTTGAAAGAGAAGTACCGGAACAACAACGTTTCGACGATCTGAAATGGGTAATGTGTGCTACACCTGCAAGATGATGGGGTACGCATCAAAGAATTTTTGAGGACTGGCTCGAATGTAGAAGGATGATGTGCATGCGGTTTGCGATGCCTCAGATGCAACTAATAGACAAGTATGACGGATGGGATGATCCATATGCACACCTCGCGAAATGGACTAAGGCCTACGGGGAAGAGACATAACCTGAGTGGATGCACTTGTTCTCTCATACCCTGGATATCACAGCCATGAATTGGTATGCTGAGACGGAGCTCCGCCATGGTACGAGTGAATGGGATATCTTGCGTGAAGGATTCCTATTAACCTTCATGTTTGAGGATCGTTGGTGGGATACTGTTGATGTTGCACTACAAGCAGTAAAAGTAGCTATCTTCATAATACCCCAGGAACCAATGGAAGTGCTTCAGTCGGAACGGGCAACCTAGGTGAGCTACGTGCTGGAGTGTTACGATGTAAACATTAAGGAGGATGATGAAGATCCACGAAAAATTAACATTCCAGAAACTGAAGGCTATTGCGAGGTTCCTAGACCATTGATTGAAGATCCTCACCTCACCGCACCAGTAAAAATGAAGTAGGTAAACATTGGGACAGAGGCCGAAACAAAGTATGCAATGCTCAGTGACTATTGGGATGATGCCATGATTGATAAGGTCGTTGAGTTAATCCGGGAGTACCAAGACTTATTCTCGACCAAGATTACAGACTTAAAGGGGATTTTTGGTGATTTAGGGATGATGAAGATCACCCTAAAACCTGACATGGAGCCGGTTAAGCAGAGGCCCTACCGCATGAATTCCAAGTACAAGGAAAAGGTCTGCATAGAACAAGATAAAATGCTCATAGCCGAAATTATTGAGCCGGTGGAAGAATCCGACTGGGTAAGCCCTATGGTAGTGTAGGAGAAAAAGCAGAAGGGTGAGATAAGAATATGCGTGTACCCGAGGAATTTAAATGGTGCTTGTGTACACGACCCATTTCTGACCCCGTCCACAGATGAAGTATTAGAAAATGTCAGTGGACAAGAAGAATATTCTTTCACCGATAGGTTCTCAGGGTACCACCAGATAAAAATCATGCCAGAAGATAGGAGCAAGACCACCTTCGCCACTAAATGGGGCTACTTTCAATACACCATCATGTCGTTTGGGTTAAAAAATGTGCCAACCATCTTTTCGCATAGTTGTTGCCGCCTTCAAAGAATATATCCACAAATTCTTGGAGGTCTATCTGGATGATTGGATTGTTTTTGGATTGGTTAAGCACCACATAGCAAGCTTACGCTTGATGCTGGATACTTGACGATGACACCAGATTGCACTGAACCTTAAGAAGTGTACATTCCTCATTCCATTTGGGAACCTACTGGGACATGTGGTCTGCAAACAGGGACTAATGGTAGACCCCGCCAAGATTGCAGTAATTCTGAATTTGGAAGCACCGCGAAGTGTTAAACAATTGCGCGCTACCTTGGGACACACAAGGTACTACAGAATTTCATAAAAAGCTATGCCCAGATCACCACGCCAATGGAGAAACTATTGCAAAAGGATGTCACATTCTGCTAGACTGATGATTGCATGAAGAGCCTGGATGTCCTAAAGGGGAAATTGGCCTCCACTACAATCCCGTTCTTCCCAAAATTGGATGGAGTTTCATGTCCATGTTTATGCGTCATGTATAGCATTGGGAGCGGTGCTCACACAAGAGGGTAGAGAGGGCTTAGATCACCCTATCGCATTTGCAAGTCGTAGATTGTCCAAATTCAAAAAGAGCTATTCCACAACCAAGCACAAGGGATTGGCTATGGTTTACGTGCTCTAAAAATGCTGTCACTATTTTCTAGGAGGACATTTCAAGATGTATATAGATCATTTCGCGCTAAATTACTTGGTCAATAAGCCTGTGTTGGGGGGCGCATATGTAGGTGGCTCTTATTTTTCCAAGAATATGACTTTAAGGTCATGGTAAAACCTGGACGCCTGAATGCAGGACTGAATCACTTGTTGCGTATTAAGACGGGTGAGGAACCTACTAGTTTGGAGGAAGGATTACCTGACGCACAACTCTTTGTTGTGCATGTCGTGGACGAACACTTCGAAGATATAATCCACTTTCTGACAACAGGGATTGCGCCGAAGGAATACTCTGTCCAACAGAAGAAGGAATTGGTGGCGCGCGCGACGGATTTTTCTGTCATCGGGAGGCGCCTATACAAAATGGGAAATGATGGGATATTGTGAAGGTATGTACCTGAACTTGAACGAAGTTAGATCCTCACTAAAGCACATGGTGGTGCTACAGGAGGACACTATGCAGGATGAGCAACTGAACAAATGATTCTCCATGCAGGGTTGTGGTTGCCAACCCTTCATCAGGATTCAAAAGCACATTGTAAGGCCTGCTATATATGTCAAAGGACTAGTAAACCGTCACAAAGGAATGAGATGCCTTTGAATCCACAAATGACACTGCAGCCCTTTGAAGAGTGGGAAATCGACTTTATGGTACCTATCAAACCCCATGGAAAAACGGTCGCACGATACATCATCACCGCGATGGAGTACCTGACGTGCTAGGCAAAAGCATAGCAGATCAAAGGCTGCATAGCCACTACGGCTGTGAAGTTTTTGTTTGAACATGTGTTGACCCGATTTGGTTGTCTGAACATCTTAATGAGTGATCACGATACACATGAGTGAAGTGGAGCATGTCTTAGCCTCCACTTCACTTGAGTCATTATTTTTTTCTTTTTCTTGTTTCTTCAATGAGTGAGTGAAGTGGAGGCTAAGACATGCTCCACTACCATCACTGTCTTATTCAGATCTTCAATGAAATCTCACTTGGAGAGGGGCTTCTTGTAAATTTTCAACCTATGTCCATTGACAAGCATGGGGATGGCTTCCTCATCAATGGTTCTAATCAGAACTGAACCATTGTCATTGCATTTTTCCACAGTGTAGGGTCCCAACCATCTTGTCCTCAGCTTGCCTTTGAAGTCTTTATACCTTGAATCATAGAGCAATGCCCAATCTCCCTCTTGGAATTACTTCTCCTTGATATTTTTGTCATGCCATATCTTCCTCTGAAGTTGAACTACCTCTGTGTGGAGAAGAGCCTGCAATCTTTTTTCATCCAATCCATTGAGCTGGAGTAGTCTTTGCTTTTGTGCATGGCTGAGGTCTAGGTCCAGCTGAGCTACCATCCTTAGTGTATTGAATTCAAATTTTATTGACAGCAAAGCCTTCTTCCCATAGACGAGTTCATAGGGTGTGGACCTTATGGTGGTCTTCCATGTTGTGTTATAGGCCCAGGTGGCCTCAACTAATCTATCCACCCAATCTTTTCTACTGCTGCTCACTACCTTGGTCATAATTCCTTCCAAAGCTTTGTCAGTGACTTCCACCTGCCCATTGGCTTGTGGATGGTAAGGGGTGGAAGTCCTGTGCTTGATTTTATGATGTGTGAGTAGGTCTTCAACCAAATTGGAAGTGAACTGACTGCCTTGATTTGTGACCAATTCTCTTAGATACCTGAACTTGTAGAATATGTTTTCTCTCAAAAGCTCAACTAAATTTTCCTCTGTTTCTGCCTTGATTGCTTTTGTTTCTGCCCACTCTATCAGGTAATCGGTGCACACAATGATGTATTGCTTCTATTTTGAAGGATGGTTGATAGGACCCACAAATTCCATGCCCCACTTCTCAAATTTCTCAAAGGTCACTTGAGGTTGCATGGGCATCTCATCCTTTGGAGTAGGTTTCCCCATCCTTTGACACCAGTCACATTGGCTAGTGTATTTCCTCACATCTTGATGAAGAGTGGGACAATAGTAGCCCGTTGATTTGAAAATGGGGCTCTTAGGCTTCTTGCCCTACTTACAAGAACCTCTCCCACTTCCAAAGATTTAAATTTTCCCAAGTCTATTTGATCCACCAATGCGTAAATAAGAAATTCTTCAAAATATGGGTGTATGCTTGTATTTGTTTTCAGTTGATTATTTACTTTAAAATCTGTTGTTTGTGCTGATATGGGAAGGTACTTAAACTGATATATAAATGCACACAACAGTAGTTAAAGCAGCAGTAAAAACAACCCCATAAGACAACAATATAATATGGAGTTCACCCTGATATCTTGGGCTACGTCTCCTTGAGCTCTAATCAACTCGATTAGGCTCTTTGGGATTATGGCTTCAATTCTTTTACAAGTGCTACACTTAACTCCAATGTTTTATACAAGAACATTGGGCTCAGAGCACCATCTTATCCCTTGGCTCTTGGAGCTCTTTGACCTTCTAGCTCTAACTCTTGGCTCTGGCTCTATCTCTTGCTCTGGCTATGGCTCTGACTCTAGCTCTGGCTCTTTAGCTTGGGCTCTTGTTCTGGCTCTCAGCTCTCGCTTCTAGTGCTCGCTCTGGCTCTTGGCTCTGGTTGTGGCTCGTGGCTCTCTGCTTTGGCTTCTCTAAGCTCTTTTTCTTGGGCTTTGCATGCCTCTATGAGTCGCTCGACCTCCAAGCAACTCCAACAACAATATGCAACTGTCAATTGAGCTCTAGCTTTTCACTTGACCTCCAAGCAGCTCTAAAGATTCCCTGCGCATTCAACGATTTTTCGCTGATTTTTTCCTCTCTTCTTTTGTCTTGCCTTTTTCTCTCTGTCTGTTCGTCTCCACTTTTTTTTCTCTCTCGTGCCCCACCTTTGTCCATTGGAATCCCTTCTTTCAGATGTTACAGTCACTGCATCACACCTCATAGGGAAATGGCGACCTATTCTGTAACAGATAAGTGTGAGGTTCACCGGAAACACTCGATCATTTGAAATGGTTGTTATTTCCATTTACTCCAAGAATGCCCGTGAAACACGAATCTCTACCAACTCATCATCCACGTCGGACTTCAAATCTTTATGCGTCATAGCTTATTTCTCCCTCGGGTCTGGTCATCCATTGGGTGCAATCTCCATCGTCTGATCTGGAGCTCCCAGATCCTACAGTCATCGCTTTTATCGCACGGGTGACTTGCTCGACCATTAGCCCGTGATGAGAGTGGTTTTCTCTCTCATCCACTGGACACACATCATCCAATGTATGGCATCACTTGGTCCCCTACCAAACCTGCTTACCACCTAAAACACCTCCGATATTCCGCTGATTTTGGAGCGCCGGCCCTGCTTGTCAATTTCAGTGCTTTTTCTACAATTTTTCGGTTCCCCTTGTGAGCGAGCACTCGAGGCTTTTCCTTCTTGAGGGGTTTTGGCCCAGAATCGCGCATCAAAAACAACCTCTGTTTCCTGATACGGACTTCCTAATCGCTAGTTTGCACCACTGAGCGGTTTCCATGGGCCTCGGTCAGAGCGCTTTGACCGAGGGTCCTCGTTGCTCCGTGCTGACCACAAATTGTCGTTGTTCAGAGGTTATTTCTGATAGGCTTTGACAACCACAAGACTTTAGACTTCAGTATGAATTTTTATAGAGTTCAGGTAGCTTTAAGAGAGTTTAAGGATCCAATTCGGATCACGCCTTCCCACTAAAAAGAACTTTTGGTCCACCAAAAGACTTATATAGTGATCTAAGTAGTAAATGGGAGTAACAACACCCTCTTCTTTTAGCCTCCCTACACTTGCCTTCACATAGTGCCTCTAAACCACAATGTTTGACCACTTCCCTTCTTGGATGGGTTGGTCATCTCGGGAAGAACTGTTTTCCTCGACTTCATGCATAACTTCTGCTGTGAAGTTTACACAAGGTAGTTTGAAATTCTTTGCCTTGATCTTTCATCCAAGGTGGCTCAAACAAATGTGAAGTACATATGCTCCACAAAACTTTTATTTGTACCTATTTGAAAAGCTGCCAACAACAACTATTAACAACAACAGGCATACACACAACAACTGCATGGGCTAACTCCTGCTTCAACAAAGAAACAGATTTCACATCTTGGGAACCCTTCCATGTCTTATATCTGCATACAAATGATTAACGATATAACAAGCCAATAAAACATGCCTTTACAACAAATGACCCTTCAAGTCAAGCATGTAGGAAAAAGACCTTTAGGACTCTTTTCCAAAAGATGAAACACTTCATCATTATCTTCATTTTGGAGACCAAGTTAACTTCTCCCAAGATAGCATCACATGCATCTCATGCTCAGGCATGTATTCCATATTTCAACTTTCACTTAAGTACACTGTACTTTCAAAGTTGAAATGAACATATTGTTGCAGAAATAAAGTGAGTTTCCTACTCAACCTCTTTCTGTTTACCATTTTGGTAAGATCCTACAACTTGCATTTATTCCACAAAGAAATGAAAACAGATGCATCAAAGGACATGCAATCTAAATTGGATAAGAATCCTAACCATTTCTTACCAATCCATTTCAAAGGTCCCTCTGTTTACACATCATCATCAATATGTGAATCATCCTGAACCACATCGATCATGGCATCTTTATTTCCATCCCTGCCATTTTCTTTTTCCACCTTCCCCTTCAGCTTTGGTGGAAGCAGTGTTGGATTCAAAGTCCAACACCTTTCAGTAAGATGCCCTTGCTTATGGCAGTAAGTGAAACACATGTGCATCCTTTTTCCAACATGATTTGCCTTGTCCTATATACCTTTGGCTGCTTGCTTCTTTTCCTTCAAAAGTTTCCTATATGTGGTTATCCTCTTCCAACATCTAGAAACATAATGGTTATCCAAACCACAAACAGAACATGCAATTCTTTTTCCATGCTTTACAAAATCGAAAGGAATGTACTTAGAACTAGATTTATACCTACCTCTTTCACCTTTATTGCCTTCATAAGGAGATGAGACAACTGAAGAAGTAGCTCCCTTTGGAACACTATCAGTTTCTGTAAGGCTGTTAGAGTTTCCACAACCCTCTGGTTTAGGTATGTGCTTCTGAATACCTGCATCATGCAAATGATGTTTCGAGCTATTGCATTCCTCCTTAATACAATCCTCACACTTCCGAGGTAGAGGACCTGCAATGAAACTCCTTTTTAGAACTATTTCAATGGACTTCATGGCAGCTTTGGAACCTCTCCATAAGACTGTCCATAGCCAAGACCCAAATACTTAGGCCTTTCCTCAACCATTATTGGCTCAACAATACCTTGTGCATGTTTTCCCAATCCTTTTCCTTCATAGCCCATCTTGGACATTAGCTTGGAACCTATGCCTCTGGTATGTTTTTCAAAAGAACCAATATAAGCATTCTTAGAATATTTTGAATACAAACATGAATGGTTTACCTCTTCTTCAAGCTGATACTTGGCCAACGCTTCTTTTGCAACAAAGAGTTGTGACTCCAACTCATACATCCTTTTTAGGTTCATATTTGTAATATGAAGTTGCTCCTCCATTTCCTGCAATTTGTCAGAAAGAAACCACTTCTCTTCCTCCATAGAATTCAAGTGTTCTCTAAGTATGTTGCTCTGCCTTCCATCCTCATACATTTCTCTCACCATATCCATCATGGTGGACTAGTCTTGATTCATGTCTCCATCAAAGGAAATTGTGAAGAAAGAATAATTTGAAGACTCACTCTTAGAATTTTTCATTATACCAATGAGCAAAAGAACTTCAAACAAGATTAATAAAGAGCTTATTCAACAACCTTTTGCAAAAAACCTCTTGTGCTTCAAGTATTTCCCTGAGGTCCTTTGGGATAGAAGAATGCCTTCAGCTCCTCTTCCTTCTTGTCCTTCCTGGATTGAGCTATCAATAGCTTTCCCTTCACCTTTGAAAAATCAAGAAATAGTCAGTCTGCAACCAAGCATACAATCAATGAGGCAATCAATCCTTGACTGCCAAAACACCTTTCAGACAAGCAATATTTGCCCTGTCAATCAAGCATTATGTTACAACCTTCTTTGAAGGTGGGGTTAATCAATCTTAAGCTCTGATACCACCTGATCTGAAAATAGGGCTCTTAGGCTTCTTGTCTTACTTATAAGAACCTCTCCCACTTCTAAAGCTTTAAATTTTCCCAAGTCTATTTGATCAACCAATGAGGAAATAAGAAATGCTTGAAAATATGGGTGTATGCTTGTATTTGTTTTCAACTGATTATTTACTTTAAAATCTGTTGTTTGTGCTGATATGGGAAGGTAGTTAAACTGATATATAAATGCACATAATAGTAGTTAAAGCAGCAGTAAAAACAACCCCATAAGACAACAATATAATATGGATTTCACCCTAATATCTTGGGCTACGTCTCCTTGAACTCTAATCAACTCGATTAGGCTCTATGGGATTATGGCTTCAATTCTTTTACAAGTGCTACACTTAACTCCAATGTTTTATACAGGAACATTGGGCTCAAAACACCATCTTATCCCTTGGCTCTTGGAGCTCTTTGGCTTTCTAGCTCTAGCTCTTGGCTCTGGCTCTTGCTCTGGCTCTGGCTCTGACTCTAGCTCTGGCTCTTTGGCTCGGCCTCTGCTCCTGGCTCTCAGCTCTCGCTTTTGGTGCTCGCTCTGGCTCGTGGCTCTTTGCTCTGGCTTCTCTAAGCTCTTTTTCTTGACCTTTGCATGCCTCTGTGAGTCGCTCGAACTCCAAGCAAATCGAACAACATGTTACTGTTAATTGAGCTCTCTGGCTTTTCACTTGACCTTCGAGTGGCTCCAAAGACACTCTGCGCATTTTGTGTTTTTTCGCTATTTTTTTCCACTCTTCTTCTATCCCCCCTTTTTCTCCCTGTCTATTTGTCTCCGCATTTTTTTGCTCTCCTGTTCCCCTCCTTTGTCCATTTGAATCCCTTATTTCGGTTATTACAGTCATTGCATCACACCTCATAAGGAAATGGCCACCTATTCCATAACGGATAAGTGTCAGGTTCACCGGAAACCCTCGATCATTTGAAATGGCCGTTATTTCTGTTTACTCCAAGAATGCCCATAAAACACGAATCTCTTCCAACTCATTGTCCACATTGGACTTCAAATCTTTATGCGACGTAGCTTATTTCTCCCTTGGGTCTCGTCATCCATCGGGTGCAATCTCCGTCGTCTGGTCTGGAGCTCCCAGATCCTATGGTCATCGCTTTTATCGCATAGGTGACTTGCTCGACCATTAGCCCATGATGAGAGCGGTTTTCTCTCTCATCTGTCGGACACGTGTCATCCAACGTATGGCATTGCTTGGTCCCTTGCCAAACCTACCTACTGCGTGAAACGCCTCCGATATTCCATCGGTTTTGGAGCGCGGTACCCGCCTGTCAGTTTCAACACTTTTCCCACAGTTTCCGGTTCCCCTTGTGACTGAGCGCTAAGGAATTTTCCTTCTTGAGGGGTTTTTCCCAAAATCACGCATCAGAAACAACCTTTGTTTCTTGATCCAGACTTCCCAATCGCTAGTTTGCACCACTACACGATCTCCATGGGCCTTGGTCAGCGCACTTTGACTGAGGATCCTCGTTGCTCCGTGCTAACCACAAATTGTCGTTTTTCATAGGTTATTTCTGATAGGGTTCGACAACCACAAGACTTTAAACTTCGGTATGAGTTTTTGCAGAGTTCAGGTGGCTTTAAGAGAGTTTAAGGATCCAATTCGGATCACCTGCTTGCAAGATTTTGAAGGCAGTTCTCTTTGCTACAAAATGACCTCCACAAGGCCCGTCATGACAGGTTAAGAGGATGTCAAAAAATTCCTCCTCCCTGACACATCTTCTCAAGATCTACTCTGGGCCAAGTTTGAAGAGATTACCCCAATCTAGGTTAAAGGGGTGCTTTTCCTTACTATCTTTCTCTTCTCCTTCAAGGACAGGTGTGGTGGGAACTATGCTGAAACCAAGTAGTTTGCTATATCAGCAAACCATGGAGAGAGTACTGAGATAGAAAATAGGTGTTCATCTGGTATTTGATCATCAACCATTCCTTCTTCACCTGCAGGCAAATTTACTCTAGACAAAAAGTCAACAACAACATTTTCTTTACTGGGCTTATCAACAATGGTCAAATTAAATTGCTATAGTAAAAGAAACCATCTAATAATGCGAGCATTTACATCCAGTTTGTTCATTAATATCTAATTGCTGCATGATTAGTGTGCATGAAGGTCTGATAGCCTGTGATATAATGTCTGAATTTGTTTAAAGAATGCACAACAGCTAGGAGTTCCTTCTCGGTCACTGTGTAGTTTAACTCTACCTTTGACAAATTTTTGCCTATAAAGTATATGGCATAAGGAAACTTTTCATCAGTTTTTCCTAAGGCTGCTCCTATTGATTTGTTTAAGGCATCTGTGTGACTGTGGAAAGGTAGGGCCGAGTTTGGGCCTCTCAATATTGGGGCAGTCACAAGTTTACTCTTCAAGGTATCTAAGGCTTCTTGACAGTTTTCCGACCATACAAATTCAACATCTTTGCCTAGAAGACCAAACAATGGGGAGGCTAGCTTACTGAAATATTTAATGAATCTTTGGTAATATCTAGCTAAGCCTAGGCAACTTCTGACATATCTCACCTTTTGAGGCGGTGGGACCCTTTGGATGATGGAAATTTTGTTGGGGTCCACGTGCAATTCTTGTTGAGATATTGCATGACCTAGCATAGTCCCTTCAATCATCAAAAATTCACAATTTTTTGGATTGAGGGACAGGTTCATCTCAATACACTTGTCCAAAAATTTTCCTAGGTTAGATAAAGCTTCCTGAAATTCAGAACCATAAGGAGTAAAATCATCCATATATATTTCCACTGCATCATGAACCAGTTCAGAAAATATACTCAATGCCGCTCTCTGGAAAGTAGCTAGAGCATTGCACAAACCAAAAGGAAGGACCTGGTATGAAAGGTACCCCAAGGACAAGTTAAAGTGGTCTTATCCTAGTCTTCCATGCTGATTTGAATCTGATTGTACTTGTTAAACCCATCTAAGAAGGAGAAAAAAATTTTCCCCGCCAGACCATCTAACACTTGATCTATGAAAGGCAAAGGAAAATGGTCCTTTTTAGTGGCTTTGTTCAATTCCTGATAGTCAACACAGATTCTCCACTTGCCATTTTTATTTGGCACTAGCACCAAAGGAGAGACCCATTCACTGTCAGAGATGGGGTAAATGAATCCTGCATCAGTAATTTTTGCAACTCTTCCTTAACAATGTATTTAAGTTCTAGATTCATCCTCCTTTGAGGCTGCTTGACTGGTTTGCAGTCTTCCTTAATGTATATATGATGAGTACATACTGAAAGGTGCACTCCCTTCATCTCCTTATAGCTCCAAGCGAAGGCATCTAAATGTTTTCTAAATAAGCTACACAACTCCTTCCCCTAGGAAGTGGATAGGGATGGATTGATTTTCAAGGTTCTTTTTGGGCCGAACTCTATATTCTTAACATGGAGAGAGGTCGGGTCGGCCACACATAGATTAGTTAAGGGGTTGTTTTGGGTTTCTTTCACTACGTCCTCTAATGGTAAGATACTGGGGGGTGGATTCTGAATTACATTTTCAATGATATCATCCTCATCTTGCGGTTCCCCCCCCCCCCATGGAAGTTTCTAATGCACAGAGTGGTGCAGAATAGACTTCGTCCTCATCCTCCTCCTCCAACCAGAGAGGTAGATCATGTTCTCACAAGGGTTGGGCAGGAGGGTATAGGATTAACTACTTGGACATATGCCCATTCTTAATGTTCATGTTCCCAGCTCGACAGCTGATGTAGGCATCAACAGTAGCCAACCAAGGTCTCCTCAGGATGAGATGATACCTAGTGAGATTTGTCTTCGGCTGGAGAACTAAGAAATCAGCAGGGTACTCCCAAGAATCAATGGAGACCCTCACATCTTCCACAATCCCTTCAGGGGTCATGATGGAGCGGTTTGCTAGCTACAGTACTGTTGTGGTCTTCCTCAAGGAGCCCTAGAGTTTAAGTTTGAGCATTGTGTCCTTTTTCATCACATTAATGGCAGCTCCCAGATGAATCAAGGTATGTGGAATCAAGGTGCCATTTATGTGGACATCAACTACTGGGCTTCTAGGGTCTAGATATTTTGTATAGATTACTTGCCCCAACATTAGGTCGGACAGTTGTCCTATGACATTGATGGTTGCAGCATCTCTCTTACGCCTTCCTGGATGCCTAAAGCACTTCTCTTTGATCAATCTATTGTATATAGGCACATCTTTTATGGCTTGGATAAGTGGTATCTTCACACATAACTATTTCAATTCTCCCAGAAGTTCAGTTTCTTCTGGGGTAGGCCGTGCTGTCCTGGATAGTCTGGCAGGAAAGGGTGGAATTTCTTTAGGTTCACTTTCCTCTTTATCTTCCTCAACCTCCCTAGGTGGAGGCTGGCTATCTGGGAGAACCTTCCCAGATCGCAGGTTAATCTCCTGAATCTCCACAACATACGTTGGGCATGATGGTTCCCCACTATATACTTGCTGAGCCTGTCTGTTGTTCAAGTTTAGTTTGGCTGGGCAGGCATTTGGGGTTGCCTTGGTGGAGTAGGAGGTAATGGTTGTAGTTAAGCAGGTGGTGGAGGCAAAAGAGCAGGAGGAGAGTTGTACTAGGGCCTCCACCCCTGATGAGATGAATTCCACTGAAGTCGTGGTTGAGCATAGGATTGAAATGAATGAGTGGTTGGTTGGGCATGATATTGAGATGGAAAGGACCAAGGAGGAGGCGTGGACCTGGAAGGATGAGCAAGGGGTCCCCAAGAAGGTATGGAAGTGACTTGGTTGGGATTGTAGCATACCTGAGATGTCCCTTGCATCCCCTGATAGTATGCTCTAGGTCCATGTGGTCTCCTTTGGTTCATGAAAGAGAGTGGTTTAGTGGCTCCTTTGGCCCCCTGGTATACAGCTTTAAGTCCGGGCAAGGAAGGGCACTTATCTGTAGAATGATCTTCTTCACAGACTGAACAAACCTCTATAGAGTTCAATGGACATTCATTCTGAGGATGCCTCCTGGTGCATCTAGGAAAAAAGATGGCCAAAGCCCTCTCTGGTTCCTCTTGTTTCCTTTTGATATGCAAGGTATCCATTTGCATGGCAAGAGTCTGCAACATCTCACATTTGTAGTCTTCCAAGATGTTTTTGAGTTCACCTTTGATGGATGAATTGGAAGATGAGGTACTGGCTATGGGTTGAATCCCCTTACCTCTCTTTCTGGTTGCTCTAGAATGGTTTCTAAAGACAGTATTTATATCCTCATAAGATAGTTGGTAGATGTCTCCCTCGGCCAGTAGATGGATGGCGTCTAGAAGGTCTTCCAGAATTCCCTGAGCATGACCAACTTCAAATATTCATGGTCACGTGTACACCTAGCCCTTTTGTAACTGAACTGGAACCTCTCTTCATAATATTCCAAGGATTCATCACTTCCCATGGTCATTCAGAATATTTCTTCTTTGGTATATTTTGACCTACAGTAGTTTCGATATTTTTTATTAAAGGCCTGCTACATCTGAGCCCAAGTTGTGATGCTATTGCCAGGTAACCCCATGAACTAGCGCAATGCTGCATCCTTGAGAGTATAAGGGAATATTTTCAACTTTTTCTCATCTTCTATATAGCCATAGGTTCGACAGATGATAGCAAACTCAAACAAGAAGGTGTTAGGATCTTCTGTAGTCAAACCATGGAAGTGGGCTGAAGGACTTATATTATTCATTTTGGTGTCCCCATTGGTCTCCCGAATGTGAAAGGTACCCTCTATTCTTTCTCCATTCCCCCTAGCATTTTTTATTTCAACCATTGGCTCAGGAGGGATATTTTCTTCTTCTTCTTCCCCTATAGGTTCTTTGAATATCTCTGGTTGTTCACCTAAAAGTTCTTCTTGATCATTACCATCGAAGAATAGAGAAGGTTGGATGTGTGATGTAGTGGGGGTGTTGGGCAAGAATTTTCCTAAATTATCTCTGCTTCTACGAGGAATGAAAGGAAATCTTTTTGGTTGGTTTTTGTTTTTTTCCACTGACTGTACTTGCAAAATTGAAATTGATTGAAAAAACAAATTGCAACTAACTGAAATGAACCTACTGAAATGAAATGCAGAACTGAAAGCAAGGCAATGACTAATCTACTTTTGCTGAAATGGAAATTGCAAAATTAAGAAGGAAAGAAAGGAAATGCAGAAACTGAAAGAAACAACTACTCTACTTTTGCTGAAATGAAATTTGTAGAATTGAAAAGGAAAGAAAGTAAATGTAGAACTGAAGGAAAAGAAAGGACTAGTCTACTTTTGCTGAAATAAACTAATTAGCAAAACATTGTGATAGAAAATAGAAGAAAGCAGTAATCAAAAAATACTCTCATTCTTCCCTGGCAATGACACCAAAAAGATAGTGAGCACCAGTATTACAGCAATAATATTACAACTCATGGGTTGCCTACTTTAATCTTATCAACTGGTAGTTCGTAACAAACATGGAAGTGATGGTGTTGTATGCACAATTACTAGTTCTTACTACAGGCTGTCACTTGGTCAGCTGGTGCAAGATCACTAGGAGCTCAAGCTAACTTCTATGGATCCCAGAAGAAGCTCTATATGTGACGAAAGAAATGAAAGCTTACTCTACAGAGGCTACTCTACTTACAGAAAGGAAAATGATTGAAAATGTAAAGTAAACCTAGTAAACCCTACTTAACCAACTAATCCTACTTTTGCAGAAAGAAATATGAAAACCATGAAATGAATGCCATTACCTACTCAAGGAAGTAAACAACATCTACTCAAGTTATTTCTAGATAGAAATGAGGAAAAAGCATCTTTTTGGATTTTATGTATTTTTATATGAATTTGTCATGCATGTAATTTATTTGTTCGTGAATGTGGAAGCGAATAGGTGGCAATGGAGGGTGGCCTTGGGACTTGGGATGGTGTAGGATGGTGTGGATGTTTCCTAGAAGATCTTAGGTGGCCTTCTGGAGGCTTTTCCCACAATTGTCCTTCAAAAGGAAGCCTACAGGAAAATCTACAGGAGGACACAAGGGACCTACAGGAGGACACAGGGGATCTACAAGATGTCTAGAAGAGGTCTACAGGAGGATGTCGAGAGCAGTTTTGAAGATTTTAAAGGTGTGAGAGTGGGTGGAAAGAGTAGATGAAGGATGTGATGATGTGTTAGGGTGCCTAGGGTTTACCAAGGATCACTAGGAGAGGGAAAGATGGCTAGAAGAGAGGAAGAAATCCTATGGAAAAATGCAGAAAACTAAGGCAGATTTGAGGTGAACTTTGGGCGACCTGTGGGGCATAGATCAGGGAGAGAATGTGATGGCTGATAAGCTGACCTGCTGTGAGAATAAATATACTGCAAAAGAACTAACAGTCAAGCAATGAAATCAAGCAAGTAAGGAAATTAAGTATATAAAAAAAACATATTTTGCATCAAGCTAATCTAAATTGTGAGCTATGGAAAGAGATGCTAAAAAATTCTATAATGAGAGAAAGCATGGAAGAAGACTTATTGCAAAGACAGAAATGAGCATGGTGAAAGAGATCTAAAGCAAAGCATTAAACTTCTAACAAACTTCAACACTAGAAATCCTATGGAGAAGGAAAATCTGTGTTTTTTTTGCAGCAAGAGGGTCTTGGCCTCAGTTCATGGTCCCAAAGGGAGCAAAGGAGGCCAAGGCACTGTTGATGGCCTTTTGTATCTTCTTTCTATCACTATTCAACTTTTTGTAGAAAAAAAAAATGGAAACAACGTTCTAAATCACCAAAAGAAACCTATTCTTAACCAAGAAACAAATTCATCTAATAGCAACTAATCCATGAACTGAAACAAAGCATACAAATACAAACAAGAGGAGCTTGGCTGCTTGGATTGGACCCTAACCCAAGAGCTTAGCCCTTTAAGGTAACTTAGTGGGAGCTCAAGAAATATCTCATCTTTATTATCAAAATAGCAATAGGATTACATGAAACTGTCACGAAAAGTAAGCTTAAAGTTGAGCAGAGCAAAACTGTAGCAAAAATTCAACCCTAGTGAGGTCGTAGGCCTCTCTACTTATACAACTGAAGCTCCCAACATCTTCCTTAAAATCAAGGAGGCTTGGCTCCCAAAACTTGAGATAGACATAAGTTATCCTCCACTTGCACGGCTGCCTCCTAGTGCATTGATTCAGCTGTTTGTGCTCTGAGCTGCATGAAGGAGATTTTGAAGTGGGGAGTAATAAATGAGGGGGATTCCCTCCTATAAATCCTCTCCTTTGTCCACTTCGAATTATTTCTGCCAATTGTCCCTTGAATCTTTGACTTTGTCTTCAAAATTCAACAAAAGTCTACATTAAACACACATTAGACCTCATGGCATCATAACTAACCCAACTCAATCCATAAGCATAAATATAATCAAAAAACATGTAATAAGCTATGAGAATGGTTGATTTAACTATGTTAGGAGGAAAAATGAGCCCATATAGTTACCCATTTATGGGGCCCATCACTAGGGGCCACAAAGCTAGCCTTATGCTTCTCCACACTAACATCTACAACTTGATTTACCTTGTAAAGCCATCGGGATCTCACCACTGACTTGTCCTATGGTCTCGGGACCACATCCCAAACACTATTACGAACTATGAAGTCATAGTCCTCCACCATGGTATTAACCCAAACCAACTATTACATTGCTTCCTCAAAGGAAGATAGCTATGTCTCAACACATCCACTCAGAAGATCCATGTATACATTGTACCTCTCAGGTGACCTCCTCTACCTGCACTAAGATGTGGGTGCTCCTACATTCTCCCATGCATCATGCAATAACCTGTCAGCCTCTCTAATGCACTTTCTCCCATCTGTAAAAGACTATGCCTGAGTGGTTGCCTCCACTCCTGGATCCTCTGCATGTGGCTTCTCCACATCAATCTAAGGCTCCTCAACCTTAGGATCTAAAATCTCCTCAACTTCATGTAGCTCAAGCTTCCTCTCAAGGGAAACTCACATTTCGTTCTCTTCATGGAATATGATATCCTTGCGAACCATTGTCATCATGTTGGTCAACAAGTACACCCAATAGTTGTGAGGTGTATCAATGTAACTGAAAAATCTCCCCAAATATGCTATTGGCTCAAGCTTCTCCCATGCATCTTCGGTCACATGGAAATATATCGATGACCCAAAAATCCTGAAGTGACCAACATCTGGTCTCTTACTGGAATAAGCCTCCTATGGTGTCTTCATCCCAAGAATTTGATGCGGGCTACAGTTCTGAAAATAAACTTTTGTGTTGTACGACTTAGCCCATAAGTGTAGTGGTAGGCCCTAATCATTCAACATCGTTGGTTCTACCCCTATAATATTTTTGTTCTTCCTCTCGACCACCCCATTATGTTGTGGGTTTTGGGGTGTCGTCAACTCCCATTTAATCACTTCTATTGCACAGAAGTTCTTAAACAAATTTGAGACATACTCACCATTGTTATCACTCCTCAGAGATTGAACCTTCTTTCCAGACTCTTCCTCAACTAGTGCTTTAAATTCACAAAAATTTGTGAAAATTTGATCCTACTTCTACATGAAAATATCCAGCATTTATGAGAAAATTCGTCAATAGATATAACATAATACATGTGCTTGGCCATAGATACTATCGATAATGGTCCACAAACATATGAACGAACTGGCTCTAGAATTGTCTTTGCTCGACTGTCTTTATTGTGAAAGGACGCCTTGGTGTATTTTCCTAAAGTACACCCCTTGCATGTATCAACTTGCTCAACCGTATCTTTGGGAAGACTGGTAGAGATATGTTGCATGATTTTCAAAGCCCAATGATTCAAGTGGCCCAATCACATGTGACACAAATTACCAACATCTCGACTCTGCACCTTCTATGCTTTCTTTCTCAAAGCAGCACAATCCTCTACCTCTAGCTTATAGAGATTATTAACTCGAATTCCTATTTTCTTTTCTTGACCCGTGGCTATGTGTCGAAGGAATGCTTTTCCTCTCAAGAAAATCACACCATACACTCTATCCTCAACCATGGCGACCGATACTAAGTTCTTCTTCAACCTGAGCACATACATAACATCTATTAAGGTGAGAGGAGCAACCTTCTCCCTCTAAAAAGTAATCATGCCCAATCCAGTAGCACTATACCTCCCATCATTATCCATCACAATATGGATCTATAGATATTTCTCCTCTAGTTCACTGAATAACTCCTTGTCACCATTCATGTGGAATGAAGCTCCACTGTCAAGGTATAATACACTACCCATCATTTATGACACCATGCATGAAATGAGAGAAAATTCCAATTCGAATTGAGAGGCCAAAGCCTCACCCACCGCTCATCCTCAATACTTCTTCTTGGACTTCTTGAGTGGACAATTTGTAGAAAAATGGCCCAGCTCGTCACAATGAAAGCACTTAACTTTTGTCATGTCCTTCTTCTTACCTCCATGGAAAGAATCTGATTTGGAATGGAACGCCTTCCCTTTTCTTTTCATTGCCTTACTTGCTAAGGCACAATTTTCCTCATCATTAGTCTTTGATGAGGAACCATCTTTGGTGTTCCTTTTGATCTCCTCCTGCATCAAATCCGACCACAGTACACTCCTTGCATGTATCAACTTGCTCAAGCATATCTTTGGGAAGGCCGGTAGAGATATGTTGCATTATTTTCAAAGCTCCATGATGCAAGTGGCCCAATCACCTGTGCCTCAACTCGCCAACATCTCGGATATGCACCTTCTCTGATTTATTTCTCAAAGCAACACAATCCTCTACCTCGAACTTACAGAGATTCTTAACTCAAATCCCTATCTTCTTTACTTACCTATGGCTATGTGTTGAAGGAATGCTTTTCCTTTCGAGAAAATCAAACCATACCCTCTATCCTCAACCATGGCAACCGATACTAAGTTCTTCTTCAACCTAAGCACATACATAAAATCTCTCAAGGTGAGAGGAGAAACCTTCTCCCTCTGAAAAGTAACCGTGCCCAATCTAGTAGCACTATACCTCCCGTTGTTATCCATCCCGATATGCATCTAGAGATA